>CM054125.1:90238353-90549553 GCA_028751855.1 Ambrosia trifida | reverse complement strand
TTCTCACCCTTCTCATTTTTATTACCTTGTGTAGAATAACTTGACCCATAAATCATAATAAATTCATTTTTCAATATTTTTGCACCAAAATTTTACATAAATTATTTCTAATTATTTGGAGCAGAAATATAATTTTTAATCTAATAATTCTTTAATTTTAGTATTTTTAAATATTAAAGTTGTATTTTAACAATTTGTAATAAATAGATTTAATTTTCTATTTTTAAGAAAATAATTTTTTAAAAATTATTTTCATACTTAAAACTTTATATTGTGACCACCTTTAAATTAAAATTTACAAAAAGACTTTTGTTTATTTAGTTATCAAATTTCTCTTATTTATTAAAACATTTTATTATTAATCCAACAAATGTTTATCCCCAAATCGAAACCCTAGAATATACTTGTAGACTAGATAGACTTTGACTTATTTGTTGCCTTATACATAGGGTAAAACTTGGCAATCTTTGGGGCTACACTTATACTTTTTCTCGACACTTAATACTATACTAAGGTGAGTTTACGTAACCATGTTTATGCAATTCTTCATACTTGCAACATTATACATAAGCAATTATACATGCATGTCTAGTTGTAAACTTTAATGCCTCATGATTTAGACAACAACAACAGTTTCAATGAGTTTCAACATTACATAATCATTGGCTATGGCCAAGCCGGCGATACTCAATAATAGATCTATTGGATTGACAATCCCACCCGGATACGTGTACCCTCCTACTTAGGTAGCGTGGGTGATTGTTATCGTTCCAACATATTATTAAGGTGAACCGTGGATGACGGGATGGACCTAAACTAGTCGGAGGTTTGATTATGTCGATTCAACATATCATGTTTATTCATGTAGACTTAAACTTACGATAGACATATGAATTGCTAAACTTTTATACTTAAAGTATTTGCTTATCATGGATTATGTATTCTCACCAACGTCTAGTTGACCCCCCCCCCCCCCCATTTTTACAACTCAACAGGAAATAATGATGCATGAAGACTAGAGTATTTACATGAGAAGGCAAGCTGAAGTCTATGCTTGTTTGGTTTTTTTGTGATGTATTAGATTTCCACTTAAAACTCATTATGTATTTTCATTTTTGGATATTTGCACTTTAAATTAATTTCAATTAAAATTTGATTACCATGTGCTACTGTATACACATTCTTACGTGACACCTCGATGTTTCCGCCATCGGTTGGGGTGTTACAACTAGTTAGCCTTCGGGTTAGTAGTCATCACACTTATGTAAACTCATTGATAGGTTGCCATTAGTTGGGATTATCATACACGTGTTGGATTTCTAGTTATTAGAAGACGCACTCTAAGGTGAGTTTCACGGCCCCACTCTTTTACTGGTTTTACATTTCGGGGGAGAAAACATGCTGTATTCTTTAAACGTGTGTCAACTATGTTTTCATAAAAGGCGTTTCAACTATGTTTTCATGAAAGGTGTGTCAACTATGTTTTTATAAAAGGCGTTTCAACTATGTTTTCACGAAAGGTGTGTCAACTATGTTTTGGTATTCACGAACTCATTGGGTTTTGAAGTATTCATTATGTTTTCAAGTATTCATTATGTTTTGGAGTATTCATTATATTACTATGTGATCTTTGGAAGTCCCGGGGAGAACCATGAATGTGCGGGGATGCACAACGGGGGAAATGTGGATAGATCTATTTGGGCTTGACCGGCCCCACTCGTCGACTGGAGGTCGGACGGGTGCATATTGTCTCTTAGGTATTCAGTATTCAGTATTCAGTATGCAGTATACAGTGTTAAGTATTCATTCGGGCACATATTCAGTATTCACAGTATTCGAGTCCAGTAATGGTTTTCCAATCGCAGTAGTAATAGGTATTCATATGTTTTGCATACATGTGGTCTGGATTGACCATGGGTATTCATTTGGGAGTCGGTATTCATTGGAGTCGGTATTCATTAAAAACCTGTGAACTCACCGGCATTATTTGCTGACGTTTTTTTTAGCATGTTTGTCTCAGGTCGCTAAGGTAGCAGTTGTCGATAGGCGCACGGAGTCTCACGGCGTCTAGGAATCATAAGCATGTTTTGTTAAACATTTCAGACTTTGAGTTTTACTTTTGAGTTGTAATAATACATTTTGCTTCCGCTGTGTTAGAACGGTTTTGAAACTCAATGCCAGTTTACGTTGTTTTCATATCATATAGTGTCGTTTATTGTGACCGTTGACTTGGATCCTGGTTTGTCACGCGCCTCACGGTAAAACTCCGCAAGTGGAAATTTGAGGGTGTGACACATGTCGGACTCATATTTTACCATTACTCATTATTATACTTCAACATGTTTCAGGTTTTACTTGCTATTGGAAGTTGCTATTGGAATGTTTCAGGTTTTACTTGCTATTGGAAGTTGTACAAGTCTTGGATCACATAGGAGCTTTGGACCTAGTTTATGTAAATCAAGTTTATGTATTTATTAAATTGTATGGCAAATTATAATTTTTTTAGTAATATTCAACTTCCATTTAGTACCATGAGCTATTGAACAATCATCACTACGTTACACCTCGATGTTTCCGCCATCAGTTAGGGTATTACAACTATTGTCACAATAAAGTAACAAGACAATATGATATACCTTTGTGATTCTACTTCAAAAGCAAATCGTGCTGATAACGTGTTCTGAACAAGCCTAATAGCAAGAATATGAGAAGAGATAATAGGGAGAGAAAGAGAGGTTTTATTATTTAATTGGTGTGTCTAGAATAATACACTGTCATGACTATATATAGGATAAACATATCTTGGAGAACAAGTCAACATATATTAGGAATTGATAATCAATAATTAATAGGTTTATAACAAATAAGGGTTATAAAATTGATTAATTAATTAGTGCCAGTGGGGGTATTATAGTACTTTTAATGTTTTTTTATAGTTATTGTATATGCTTAAAAGATGGAAATAATTCCATCTCATCTCAAATCTCTTTTCCTATCTCTCTCTTTCTAGAAAAAAAAACCTACAACTCTCAATCTCAATCATGTAACTTCTTTTCTTTTATGGATATATATCTTGAGGGTTGGTACATCATGTGATAAACGACCAAATACATCAACTCGTTCAGGTACATAAATACCAAATCATGGCTTTAATCAATTACAAACCTCATATTTTTTTATTGTATATCAACAAAAAAGAATTAATTAACGGAGTAGTTGGGACATCTTTTTATCCTAATTATTATAAAATAAAATAAAGCTCCATCTGTAAATCCATTGTATGTTGTTGTGTTTTATCAGCATCATGTTGTGTTTTATCAGCATCATGTTGTGTTTTATATTCTTTGTGTATTAATCGAGTTTCAAATATGGTGTTTTATTTGTTTTTTATTTGTGATATGTTATTTGTTTGTAATATTCAGGATTGTTTATAAGTTCTTCGATTTTTGATTGGTTGGAGATGTTGTGTTTTATCGTGATCATCGTGTTGTGTTTTATACTCATAGTTTGTATGCTAGTGTGTTTTATACGTATAACACAATGTATTAAAGGGGAGAAGATAATCTTCCATAAATAAAGGAAATGTAATTAAATGCATATCAATTTCTAAATATAATTAAATGAATAAATTATAATTAGAGGTTAAATTGACTAAACTACCCTTATTTCAAGATAATTAATATTGCCACTTGTCAAGTTTCTATGGCTTATTACACTTCTCACAAAAAACACCCTTTGTACCATAACCCCATCCTATATATATATATATATACTAGGTGAGATCCCGTGTGGTAACACACGGGTGTATTAAACCCTGCATTAGGCCCAACCGATAGACTGCCTGCACATTAACTAATGACGCGTCGGCAGACCATGTGACACCCGACAAATTCTGGTTAACAACGTTGTCTAGATGAAAGTCTACCTTAGCGAGTCACGCGTGTATTATACTTAACTGGGTTAGTTAAGTCGTGTTATGGTTCGGGAACTATCGGTTTAGTCTAGAGATCATTGGATGTTGGTCTAGAGGTTCATTAGATGTCAGTCCTTAACCAAGTGTACAAACGGTGACGATTTGTAGGATCGTCAGGTCATACGGAACATACAAGTCTCGAGTCCCGGGAATTGGTGAACGAGTGTGAATATGTGTATTTACGAGTGTTATGTGTTTACAATCATTATGTGACTTGTCGGTATGTGAATATGTGTTAACATATGTTAAAACGGGGTTTAACGCGCAAAATACCAGGAATCAGCCCCTATAGGCGATTAGGGGTGGCTAATCGCCTATAGGAGGGGCGATTGGGCAGGGTTATAGGCGATTGGGGGCCAAATGCATGATGTTTCATGCGATTAGGTCCCAAATGCATGTAGTTACATGCGATTAGGACCCCTAATCGCGTGTAAGTCTGCACAATCGCGTGTTACGTGCTGGACGACTAAAAACGACTATAAATACCATACTTGACCTCCTAAACTTCATAATACAAACCCTAGTCGTCCCATAACCCGCCCCAACTCACACACAACCTCTGGAACGCGATTTCTGATCAAAACACAAGGTTTCAAGCTTAATTCATCATCCTTTCACAAATCTAAGGTTTGGTTTCCATCCATGCAATCTTTATAAACGTTCTTATTCAATCCCTAATGGTCCAGACCTGTTCTAAAACGAAAAAGCTTTCTGAAAATCATTAATAAGTGTTGTTAATCGGATTCTAACAATCATACATGTGTTATGTGTGTTTATGATTAATATCTAGGGTTTCTATGATCAAAGATGAGTGATTAACATGTTGTTAGGTTAGTTCAGAATAATATTGATGTCATGATTAATGAAATCTGAGTAATTGATTATTAGGGTTATAGTTATGCATGTTAATGTGGTGTTTCATGCTATGTGTATGGCGTTTGGATTACATGGTTGCATGCAGGACTGATAATACGAGGCTAAACGAAGGATTTTAGTTTAAACATGTTTGGAATAGTTGTTGGGATGATATTGGATGGTTACACACGTTCTGGATCTGATTTGGAGCGTTAAACGCGCGAAAAACCGGAACAGCAAGGTTACAGGCGATTAGCAACCCTAATCGCCTATGTTAGAGGCGATTAGGAGGCCAATCGCCCATGTTTCATGCGATTAGCCCTAATTGCTAGTAGATACATGTGGTATAGCCCTAAATGCTAGTAGTTACATGTGGTATAGCCCTAATCGCCTATAAAGTCAAGGTTTACATGTCTTATGACCCTAAATGCCTATATTACATGCGATTAGCCTTCCTAAATGCCAGTTGACCAACCTAAATGCTAGTTGACTTTTCCTAATCGCGTGTACTGCTGATGTAAGTGTAAATTAGCATTCCGAGACCCGATTTGACCTGTAGGAACATGCTAGGAACCCCGTAACATATCCAATAACTTGGTAACATATGTTTGGGTGTAATTATGTGATACGTGAGTTATGTGCTATAACTTGTTGTGCGTTAACGTATGTTAAGTGTGATTGCATGATTGCATGTTTGAGAGCGTAAACATAACACGGGGAGTCTCGGGTCACCAATGGGATGTCGAGTCTTGTGCTTTGGGTCAGTTAAACAGTCACGGTGTTTTCAAACGAACTTGGTTATGGTCTGGACATCTAGGGACTAACTAACCTGCGGGTTATTAGTCTAAGTGCTTGTAACTGTCATAGGTTAGGTCGCCGCTTTATGGGACTAGCATAGCTGCTGAGTTATTCGTATTACGAAGTAACGCAACTTAAGGTGAGTTTACGACCCCTCTTTTAAACTGGTTTTCACATTTTCGGGGGAGAAAACATGTGTTAAAACGATTATTTGGTAACTACTGTCATACTATGGGTTTCTATTGTGTACTACACGATCTTTGGAAGTCCCGGGGGGAACCATGAATGTGCGGGTTTGCACAACGGGGAAATGTGAATAGCGCTATTGGGAGTGACCAACCCCGCTCGTCGACTTGGAGGGTCGGCGGGTGCATATTGTCTCAAACAGGAACAGGAACAACAGGGTTACTACATCGGGCACACATTTGGTTTGCGAGTTAGTAATGGTTTTCCAATCGTGGTAGTAACAAAACATACGCCTAGCTAGCGTACACTGGTTTTCAATTTGTTATAGTATGGACAGGTTGACTTGGTACTTGGATTACAAAACCTGTAAACTCACCAGCATTTTTGTGCTGACGTAAACTTTTACATGTTTTCTCAGGTCGCTAAGGTAGCACGACTGGACTAGGGCGCACGCGTCTGCACGGCGTCTAGTTAGGGTTGCATGGTTTTACAAACGTTGAACATTTGGTTTACTATTGAATATTGTTTTGAATAAGCTTCCGCTGTAAACGGGAATTTTAAACATTGTTTTGAAATTGCATTATGTTCATTCTAGACTTGTTTATTGTGATCGTTGGTTTGGATCCTGGTTTGTCATGCGCCTCGCGGTAAAACTCCGCAAGTGGATTTTGAGGGTGTGACAGATTGGTATCAGAGACAATGGTTATAGTGAACTAGGACTGCATGTAGAGTCTAGTCTATAGCCGAGTCGCACACACTAGACGGTCACATGGTACTAAACATTATGGTGATTTACGTATGGTCTTGTCGGGGTGTCTCTAAATCATTTGGTCTTTCTACGTTACATCATCCGTTCTATCCTAAGTCGGGTTACTTGCTTTCTAGGCAGTGTGGTATATTGGGGTAAATCGTATACTCTTGAGATTTGTCCAAGGCTCGGACTTCTTCCTTTCGTACTCCAATAGAAACATTTGCCATAAACTACCGTAGTATTACGGTGTATAGCTAAGAGTCTATGTTCGGTGATTTGAACTTTGAACTGGGAGAACACTTGGAGGACCATGTAGAGCGGTTTATCATTTTGGGTGCACACAAAATCATAAACCGAAATGCATGGAAGCCCTAGTGAGCTCTGGGTTTGAAGGGATAGTCCTGGATTGGATCTAGCTTTGATCTTGTAAACATTAGTGGTTATCTTTATCTGCGAAACTAAATTTTCTCGTCCTTTTTGTCGGAATCATGTCTGGAGTGCGAGGAGGACGTGGAGGTGGCCGCGCTGGTAGGCGTGGTGGTGGCGGTCGTGGTGGTGGTGGTCGTGGAGGTGTGGAACCTCAAGATGACCGGGTCAGAGATTGAAAAGTATACGGTAAGGCGTAATGAGTTGGCAGTGCTGTGTCATGATCTGCATGTGCCAGAATACAGGAGGATTGAACACTATATCTCGGGGCTAGTACCAGAGATCGCAGGGTTGGTGGCTGCGGGGAATCTTCCTACATACTCAGAGGTGGTTCGATCGGCTCGCAGGATGACAAACTTGAAGGTGAATGAGGGTATTTTGCCTGCTAAGGGTTCGACTGTCAAGGCCCCAGAGAACAACAAGCGTAAGTGGGATAATGAAGGGAAAGGATCTGGGCCAGCACAGCAGGGTAAGAGGTTTGATAATGGGGGTTCTTCTTCTTCGGGTAACAAGCAGGGTGGTTATGCGGGGAAACTGCCCAAATGTAACAAGTGTGGACGTCATCATCAAGGGCACTGCGACAGTAACCGTTGTCATCGCTGCCAGCGAACAGGGCATTTTGCTAAAGATTGTCGGGTTACACTTCCATCGACCCAGGCCCCGACTACTAACTCAGCTCCTACTACTCAAGGGACTACGGGAAGACAAGGATGTTACAACTGTGGTGAGACTGGGCATTACAAGAAGGATTGCCCGAAACTGAAGCAGGGCGGGAACAACGGAAATGGGAACAACAGGGGCGGTGGCAGGAATGCACGCGCCTTCGTCATTGGGGCCGCTGAGGCTAGACAGGATCCTGACACAGTTACCGGTACGTTCCTTCTCAATAATCGTTCTGTTAGTGTGTTATTTGATTCTGGTGCCGACAAGAGTTTTGTATCCATGGAGATTAGTCGACTGCTAGATGTAGTACCCGTACCATTAGAGACTAAGTATGTTATTGAGTTGGCTGACGGTAAAAAGATTGAAGCTACTAGTATCCTTCGGGAGTGTCAATTAGAGTTGTCGGGTTTGTCGTTCCCCATCGACCTTATGCCGGTACCTTTGGGTAGTTTTGACGTGGTGGTAGGCATGGATTGGTTGTCTTTGTATCGCGCGGAGATTGTCTGTTACGACAAGATTATTCGGATTCCTCTCCCTGATGGAGAATTCCTTTTTGTGTACGGTATCAAGGGTGGTGTTTCGCTAAACATCATCTCTAGCATGAAAGCCCTTAAGTGTCTTCGAAAGGGTTATCCGGCCGTTTTGGCACTTTTATCTGTTTCCTCTGGTGATGAGAAGAAGATCGACGATATTCCAGTTGTACGCGAGTTTCCTGATGTTTTTCCCGATGATTTATCTGGTCTTCCTCCCCATCGTCAAGTCGAGTTCGGTATTGATCTTGTACCAGGGGCTGCTCCTATTGCTCGGGCCCCCTACCGTCTTGCACCTCCCGAGATGCAGGAATTGTCTAGTCAGTTACAGGAACTCTTGGACAAGGGTTTCATCAGGCCAAGTTCTTCCCCTTGGGGAGCCCCGATTCTATTTGTTAAGAAGAAGGATGGAAGTTTCCGATTATGTGTGGACTACAAAGAACTGAACAAATTGACCGTCAAGAACCGTTATCCTCTTCCACATATTGATGATCTATTCGACCAACTTCAGGGTTCTAGCTACTACTCCAAGATTGACTTGAGGTCCGGTTATCACCAGTTGCGCGTAAGGGAAGCTGACGTTGCAAAGACTGCCTTTCGTACACGTTATGGCCATTTCGAATTCTTGGTCATGCCTTTCGGTCTCACGAACGCACCGGCGGTTTTCATGGATTTGATGAATCGCGTTTGCAAACCATATCTGGACAAGTTCGTTATTGTGTTTATTGATGACATTCTGATCTACTCCAAGAACAAGACCGAACACGAGGAACACCTGCGTTTGGTTTTGGAACTTTTGCGACGGGAATAGCTTTACGCAAAGTTCTCAAAGTGTGACTTTTGGTTACGCGAAGTTCAGTTCCTAGGACATGTGGTTAATGAACTAGGGATTCATGTCGATCCAGCTAAGATCGAAGCGATCAAGGACTGGGGAGCACCAAAGACGCCAACTGAGGTGCGGCAATTCCTAGGCCTTGCGGGCTACTATCGTCGTTTCATTCAAGGGTTCTCGAAGATCGCTCAACCCCTGACCACTCTCACGCAGAAGGATAGGAAATTCGACTGGGGTGAACCACAAGAGTCAGCGTTTGAAGAATTAAAATCCAAACTGTGTTCTGCTCCTATTTTGTCTTTACCTGAAGGCCCTGATGATTTTGTTGTTTACTGTGATGCTTCTATTCATGGTCTCGGTTGCGTGCTGATGCAACGCGAGAAAGTGATCGCGTATGCTTCTCGTCAACTCAAGGTGCACGAGAAGAACTACACCACCCATGACTTGGAGTTGGGTGCAGTGGTTTTCGCGTTGAAAATTTGGAGACATTACTTGTACGGTACCAAATGCACCATCTACACCGATCACAAGAGTCTTCAACATATTTTCGACCAACAACATTTGAACATATGGCAGCGTCGTTGGATTGAACTCCTGAACGACTATGATTGTGCCATTAAGTACCATCCTGGCAAGGCGAATGTTGTAGCAGACGCCTTGAGCAGGAAGGAATCAACTAAACCTCGTCGCGTTCGGGCGTTGCAACTCACCATTCATTCATCTCTACCTGATCAACTCCGTTCTGCTCAGTTAGAAGCTTTGAAGGAGGAAAACCTTAAAGCTGAAACTATGCACGGTGCCAACAAGCACCTCGAGCGAAGGCCTGATGGCCTGCACTACTTCGCAGAACGCATATGGGTTCCTTTATTCGGGGGAATACGGGAGCTTGTCCTTGATGAGGCTCATAAGTCCCGGTATTCTATTCATCCTGGTTCGGATAAGATGTACCAAGATTTGAAAGTGCTGTACTGGTGGCCAAACATGAGGTCAGATATAGCCTCATACGTGAGCAAATGCTTGACCTGTGCTAAGGTCAAAGTGGAATACCAGAAACCGTCAGGTCTCTTCCAACAACCTGAAATTCCAGAATGGAAATGGGAACGGATTACAATGGATTTTGTCACGCAACTTCCTAAATCACCAAGCGGGAATGACAAGATATGGGTGATTGTCGATCGGTTGACGAAATCAGCCCATTTTCTTGCTATTAAGGAGACCGACACCATGGATCGTTTGGCTCGTCTTTATCTGAAGGAAGTTGTTTCTAAGCACGGGGTGCCGGTTTCTATTATCTCGGATCGTGACTCCCATTTTACTTCTCACTTCTGGAAGTCTTTGCACAAGGCTTTGGGTACCCAACTAGACATGAGTACAGCTTACCATCCACAGACTGACGGTCAGAGTGAGCGCACGATTCAAACTTTAGAAGACATGCTGCGGGCATGTGTGATCGATTTTGGCAAAGGTTGGGAAGCTCATTTACCGTTAGTAGAATTCTCGTACAACAACAGTTATCACACGAGCATCAAGGCGGCTCCGTTCGAGGCACTGTACGGGCGGAAATGCCGTTCTCCTCTTTGTTGGGCTGAGGTGGGTGAGAGTCAACTCACTGGGCCTGAGCTAGTGTACGAAACTTCGGAAAAGATCGTACAGATTCGTAACCGGTTGGCAGCGGCACGGGACCGGCAAAAGAGTTATGTCGATCAGCGTCGCAAACCATTGGAATTCCAAGTTGATGACAAAGTACTTCTGAAAGTTTCACCGTGGAAGGGCGTCATACGCTTTGGGAAGCGTGGCAAACTCAATCCGCGGTATGTCGGCCCATTTACGATCCTGGAACGGATTGGACCGGTGGCATATCGTCTTGATTTACCGACGGAGCTCGGTAACGTACATAACGTCTTCCATGTGTCCAACTTGAAGAAGTGTCTGGCTGACGAGTCTCTCATTGTTCCACTGGAAGAGATCAAGGTTGATGATCGTCTTCGGATTGTGGAAGAACCTGTGGAGATTCTGGATTACAAGATTCGTAGCCTACGTCATAGCAAGATTCGCACCGTAAAGGTTCGCTGGAACTCGAACCGGGGACCAGAGTACACGTGGGAACGGTAGGATCAGATGAAGTCTAAGTATCCTCATCTCTTTCCTAAGGAAGCGTTCGAGTCGAGATATGTCTCTTCTGCAGCTGAATGAATCTCGGGGCGAGATTCCTTTTAACGTGGGGATGATGTGACAACTCGGGTAAATCTCTCTTTTTGGTTTCTATTTTTGGTTTCTATCTTTTGTTTGTTTCCTTCGATTATTCCTTTTGGTACTTGTGCAATTTTCGGGACGAAAATTCTTTTAACGTGGGGATGATGTGACACCCGACAAATTCTGGTTAACAACGTTGTCTAGATGAAAGTCTACCTTAGCGAGTCACGCGTGTATTATACTTAACTGGGTTAGTTAAGTCGTGTTATGGTTCGGGAACTATCGGTTTAGTCTAGAGATCATTGGATGTTGGTCTAGAGGTTCATTAGATGTCAGTCCTTAACCAAGTGTACAAACGGTGACGATTTGTAGGATCGTCAGGTCATACGGAACATACAAGTCTCGAGTCCCGGGAATTGGTGAACGAGTGTGAATATGTGTATTTACGAGTGTTATGTGTTTACAATCATTATGTGACTTGTCGGTATGTGAATATGTGTTAACATATGTTAAAACGGGGTTTAACGCGCAAAATACCAGGAATCAGCCCCTATAGGCGATTAGGGGTGGCTAATCGCCTATAGGAGGGGAGATTGGGCAGGGTTATAGGCGATTGGGGGCCAAATGCATGATGTTTCATGCGATTAGGTCCCAAATGCATGTAGTTACATGCGATTAGGACCCCTAATCGCGTGTAAGTCTGCACAATCGCGTGTTACGTGCTGGACGACTAAAAACGACTATAAATACCATACTTGACCTCCTAAACTTCATAATACAAACCCTAGTCGTCCCATAACCCGCCCCAACTCACACACAACCTCTGGAACGCGATTTCTGATCAAAACACAAGGTTTCAAGCTTAATTCATCATCCTTTCACAAATCTAAGGTTTGGTTTCCATCCATGCAATCTTTATAAACGTTTTTATTCAATCCCTAATGGTCCAGACCTGTTCTAAAATGAAAAAGCTTTCTGAAAATCATTAATAAGTGTTGTTAATCGGATTCTAACAATCATACATGTGTTATATGTGTTTATGATTAATATCTAGGGTTTCTATGATCAAAGATGAGTGATTAACATGTTGTTAGGTTAGTTCAGAATAATATTGATGTCATGATTAATGAAATCTGAGTAATTGATTATTAGGGTTATAGTTATGCATGTTAATGTGGTGTTTCATGCTATGTGTATGGCGTTTGGATTACATGGTTGCATGCAGGACTGATAATACGAGGCTAAACGAAGGATTTTAGTTTAAACATGTTTGGAATAGTTGTTGGGATGATATTGGATGGTTACACACGTTCTGGATCTGATTTGGAGCGTTAAACGCGCGAAAAACCGGAACAGCAAGGTTACAGGCGATTAGCAACCCTAATCGCCTATGTTAGAGGCGATTAGGAGGCCAATTGCCCATGTTTCATGCGATTAGCCCTAATTGCTAGTAGATACATGTGGTATAGCCCTAAATGCTAGTAGTTACATGTGGTATAGCCCTAATCGCCTATAAAGTCAAGGTTTACATGTCTTATGACCCTAAATGCCTATATTACATGCGATTAGCCTTCCTAAATGCCAATTGACCAACCTAAATGCTAGTTGACTTTTCCTAATCGCGTGTACTGCTGCTGTAAGTGTAAATTAGCATTCCGAGACCCGATTTGACCTGTAGGAACATGCTAGGAACCCCGTAACATATCCAATAACTTGGTAACATATGTTTGGGTGTAATTATGTGATACGTGAGTTATGTGCTATAACTTGTTGTGCGTTAACGTATGTTAAGTGTGATTGCATGATTGCATGTTTGAGAGCGTAAACATAACACGGGGAGTCTCGGGTCACCAATGGGATGTCGAGTCTTGTGCTTTGGGTCAGTTAAACAGTCACGGTGTTTTCAAACGAACTTGGTTATGGTCTGGACATCTAGGGACTAACTAACCTGCAGGTTATTAGTCTAAGTGCTTGTAACTGTCATATGTTAGGTCGCCGCTTTACGGGACTAGCATAGCTGCTGAGTTATTCGTATTACGAAGTAACGCAACTTAAGGTGAGTTTACGGCCCCTCTTTTAAACTGGTTTCACATTTTCGGGGGAGAAAACATGTGTTAAAACGATTATTTGGTAACTACTGTCATACTATGGGTTTCTATTGTGTACTACACGATCTTTGGAAGTCCCGGGGGGAACCATGAATGTGCAGGTTTGCACAACGGGGAAATGTGAATAGCGCTATTGGGAGTGACCAACCCCGCTCGTCGACTTGGAGGGTCGGCGGGTGCATATTGTCTCAAACAGGAACAACAGGGTTACTACATCGGGCACACATTTGGTTTGCGAGTTAGTAATGGTTTTCCAATCGTGGTAGTAACAAAACATACGCCTAGCTAGCGTACACTGGTTTTCGATTTGTTATAGTATGGACAGGTTGACTTAGTACTTGGATTACAAAACCTGTAAACTCACCAGCATTTTTGTGCTGACGTAAACTTTTACATGTTTTCTCAGGTCGCTAAGGTAGCACGACTGGACTAGGGCGCACGCGTCTGCACGGCGTCTAGTTAGGGTTGCATGGTTTTACAAACGTTGAACATTTGGTTTACTATTGAATATTGTTTTGAATAAGCTTCCGCTGTAAACGGGAATTTTAAACATTGTTTTGAAATTGCATTATGTTCATTCTAGACTTGTTTATTGTGATCGTTGGTTTGGATCCTGGTTTGTCATGCGCCTCGCGGTAAAACTCCGCAAGTGGATTTTGAGGGTGTGACAGACCAAGCCTCTGTTTGGAGACGGGAGGAGTCGCCCAAACTTTATACGCTGTACGCTAACCACTGACAAGTCGGCATACCAAACGTCTGTTTCGCAACGTCTATTTATATTGACACGTCAACAAACCAAAGCATTAGTACTTAATAATACCGAGCCAATAGATCGTTTGTGATTCAACTATTTGTAATCGAATGTCTTGGTTCAAACAGATGCTAATTTAACCGTTTCTTTAAAAACAGTTGTTGCATCAAACAGATTTTACCAACAATGACATAGCATATACTTTTAATGAGTTTTTTGCTAAATACCAATTATTTGTCCAGTTTAACAATTCACTATACATATGTTATAATACCTATTCTACTTTAACAGTAGACTATTAATACTATTCTAATCGCTATTGAAATATATACTAATCGATATTTTTCATCATATATAAGAATAAACAATTAAATTTAAAACACATAATATATAAAATAAAATTTTCATTAACATTATAACCATAAAAATATAAAATGCATTTAAATAATTATTCTGTTGTAATCAACAATTCCTTTAACCTCTTGTTCTTCTCATTAACAAAGTTTCTGTATGACATACATATTTTTTGTATGTCCTCACTAAACTTTTCGTTTGACTTTATGTTTTCCAATAGAAATGAAAATGCATTCCATCTTTCCCTTGACACATCGGTACCAATGACTTGATTCAATTTCAGATTGGTCTTCCATATGTGATGTTCCAACAGCCGTGTAGCACCTTCAATAACTTGAAGAACCTCAAATTCTTCATCTTCTTTAAAGCAGTCTAAAACGATTTTTTGAACATCTGACATTTTAGACCACTGGTTGCTGCTGGTGGAATCCATGTTGCTAGTATTTTTAGTAGATTTAAAAACCTATACAAATGCAGAAAATATGTTTGAATAGTGTGCTATAGAAACAAATGAAAACCGAGTTTTATAGTAAAAATATACATTAACTATATCGAATCTATTAACTGCAGTGAATTAACTATAATGAATTTATTAATTACAATAAACTTTTATTAATCTTGGATACACACGGTATTAACTCGTTTAGTTTCCCATTAAGAAAACTTTTCAAATTCTTTTTTTTAATGGAAATTTCAAGATAAAAACAAATGCGTAGAACTATTTAACAATATATGTAGAAATATAAAAATGAGATATTTAGGTCCTTTATATTATAAATCATGGTTAATGTGTCACCCGGCATATTCAGGGTAATACTTCTCATATTTTACATACATACGTTTCATACTCTACATACATACGTTTCATACTTTGCATACATACGAGTCTACCTCAACGAAAACATTGAAAACAACTACTTAATATCATACTTGACCGGGTTGGTTGAGTCGTATCGATGATTCGGGAATCGTCGGGAGTCGTTACAATGGTCCGAGGGATCATTGGGTGTCGGCCCATAACCATGTGTACAAGGATCGGTGATTCGTGGAATCGCCGGGTTTAACGCACACACGTAAATCTCGAGTCCTGGGAATTGGTGAACAGATGGGAACGTGTTAGTTATCATGCATTATGTGCTTACAATCATTATATGACTTGCCGGTATGTGAATACGTGTTTATATATGTTAAAATAGGGTTTAACGCGCAAAAACCCAAAATAATATGCTGAGGGCGAGTACGGGAAGTATCAGGCGAATAGGGCATGCAATTAGCCCTACTCGCCTATAAAGAGGTGATTACAACATGCGAGTAGGCCCTACTCGCATGTAAACTGACGAGTAGGAGCCCTACTCGCCTGTTGCAGAAACCTACTCGCCAGATCTGAATGTGACGACTAAAAACGCCTATAAATACCACCCTTATGTTTCAAAACATCATTTGTGAAACCCTAATACACCCCAAAGCCACCCCACACCTTATCCAACCTCTGCAACACGTTTTTGAGCAAGAAACCACATTTCCAAGCCTTACACCTCATAATCTCACCATTTCAAGGTGTGTTCTTCATCCCAAACCTTTAATATGATATTGTTTTGATCCCTAAAGGTCCAGACCTGATTTATAAACATTTGTGTCTTTGAAAACTCATTAAAATCAGTTTCAAAACAAACCCAAACATCTATACTTGTTATATGTGATGTATTCATGCAAGATAAGATTTTTATCGTTTAAACATGATTGTTCTTGGGTTATTATTATGTTTCTGATCTAAATAAGTTAATATGATGATAACCTAGGAGTTTGAAGGTTCATAGATGTGTAATATTGATATTAGGCATTTTGCCCGTTTGAGTGATTATGGTGGATTGATGAGGATATGTTGTGTTTTGTTCATTGTTTGAGGTTAGGGTTTACTCTAGGATGATGCTAGAACAGTAGGATAATGTCGGATAACGTCGTTATGTGATGAAATCTGAATATTTTCTATTTAGGGTAAGGTTTACATGTTGATGTGATGCTTACATGCAAGTTATGCTATTTTGGGAAACCGCATGCATTCGGGACGGCTAGGGTGATGATAAATTAGGGGTTTTTGCTTGAAATAGTTGGGTTAATGTTTTGGGTTGGGTATTGGGTGTTTACACATGTTTCAGATCTGATTTGGAGGGTTAAACGCGCAAAAAGGACGGAACAGATCAGTACTAGCGAATAGGAGTTCTAATCGCCATTATTATAGGCGATTAGCTCCTAATCGCCTGAACTATAGGCGAGTAGGAGCTCTATTCGCCAATTTACTAGCGAGTACAGCTCTATTCCCCATTTTACTAGTGATTACAACTCTATTCCCCAGTTTACTAGTGATTACAATTCTATTCCCCATTTTACTAGTGATTACAACTCTATTCCCCATTTTACTAGTGATTACAATTCTATTCCCCATTTTACTAGTGATTACAATTCTATTCCCCATTTTACTAGTGATTACAATTCTATTCACTAGTTTGACTCTCCTAATCACCAGTTGACTTTTCCTAATCACATGTTTGATTCCTAATCGCGTGTAATGCTGCCATATGTATATTTTAACATCCCGAAACATGAATTGACACCTAGGAACATGTTAGGAACCCCGTAACATGTCTAATGACTTAGTAACACGTGTTCAGACTTGTTTATGAATTAATTGGGCGTTATGCTAGATAGGGTGAATGTTTGCGCATGCTAAGTGTTTAATTGCATAAGTTGCATGATATCTTGTATGTGGCTAACACGTGGGATGTCGGGTCACCAATGGGATGTCGGGTCTTGTCTGGTGTGATCGGTTAAACGTTTAAACATCATTTCACATGTACACGGTTATGGTCTGGACTGTTAGGGACTAATCAACCTACGGGTTGTTAGTCTAACACCTTATACGCTCGTCATGGTAGGTCACCGGTATTTGGTGCCGTCTATTGAGCAGGTTTACTTGTCTTAGTGTGGGAAGCAGCATCAGGTGAGTTTCACGGCCCCACTTTACATTTTTACATTTCGGGGGAGACACATGCTTTATACATATTTCATAAATTATCATGTTATACTAGTGTTAATTCATTTGTGCTATACGATACGTAAAGTCCCGGGGAAACCATGAATATGCTGGATAGCATAACGGGGGAAATGTGGATAGATCTATTGGGACTGACAGACCCCACCCGTCGGCTGGGAGCCGGGCGGGTGCATATTGTCTCGGTCATAACGCTACCGGGGAATGGTAGTGCATAATCGTTTCGGGCAAAAATCATACACCGTTGTCTGTAATGGTTTCCGGTCGTAGTAGTATTATTCGTGCGTCTAGCTAACGCTATCATTTCTAACATAGTGATAACATGATGGCTTTCATTACTTAAACCTTTAACATAAAACCTGTGAACTCACCGGCATTATTTGCTGACGTTTTTAGCATGTTTGTCTCAGGTCGTTGAGGTAGCAGCTTATCATAGGCGCACGGAGTCTCACGGCGTCTAGGATTCATATGCATCTTACTTAGCTTTTCAGACTTACGTACTTTTGCATTTTGGATTGTAATAAAGTTTTACGCTTCCGCAGCGATGGATTATTTATGAAAACTTGTTGGTTTGTTTGTGTCATTTTTACGTATCATATAGTGTCGTTTATTGTGACCGTTGACTTAGATCCTGGTTTGTCACGCGCCTCGCGGTAAAACCCTGCACGTGGAATTTGAGGGTGTGACAGTTAAATACGTAGTACTGTCAATACAAAATATATTAATCTTAATTTGATTAAAAACTTCTCTTTTATAACATGTGTGTATGAGAATGAAAGAATACACTAACAATTCCTAAATTTGCTTTCCAACTTTATCAGTTAGATTTAAAGGAAATATAAAGTTGCAAGTTACTTTCTGTACTTTTTATATATTTTTAATAGAAAGAAAGAAAATTGCAACATACAATATTAATAAAATAATATTATTAATAAAGTAACTTCAAAAGCGTAATCATTATTTTTGGGACTTTTTATAAAATCTTTTCATTTTACAACCCTTGTCATTAAAGTATTACTATAAAGTTAAATTTCAGAAATCTTTTCAAGTCGATAAATTAAATCTTGATTATTATGTGTAATATATGATGAAACAAAACAGGAAAAGCATTGTTAATTAGTCCTTAGAAGTTTTATAGATAATAAATATCAAGTTTAATATTAATATACTGCTCACTATGAGAAATCATAAATATTATAATCAAACTAAGTAAATTACAATAATATTCATATTTGAAATTGCAAAGATTTAAAAAAAATTTAAACTTGATCATCTTCAACAGTTGAGCTACAATAAGAGATTGATTCTTCGATAACTTGTTCCACCTTCTCCTTCAAATACACTATCCTTGCTCTGATCATTTGTTCCAGATTTAGATGAAATGTATTCCGATTAATGTTGCTCATTGTTTTCTGGGCAAGCTCTTCAAGAAAATGCAAATTATTGGAATACTCGATCTTCCCTCGGAGAAATAATTTTTCAAAACCATGCTCAAAGTTAACTATAACTATATCAAATTCATGAGAGTAAAACCAACTTATAACATGAAGTGACTTAAAAAAAATTCATCACCGACAGGTTGACTCAAAATTTCCATTTAAATTATTTCATCTGAATAACGAAATTCATTGTTCTTGAAAGCTTTATACTTCTCTGAATAGAAATGTAAATCCATTTTGGACTATTATTTGAATTCAATATTACTACTGATATCATACACTATTTAAATACAAAATATATATATATATATAAAAAGGAAGCTTATAATGAAAGCTTCGAGCGACATTGTCAACTATAGTACTCAAAGTTTTATTTATATTCAAATTGTCTCGGTTAACAGCAGTTAACGTGGGCTTTAACATAAAAGAAGTCAAATAATAATAACTTTGACTCATCTATATTACTCATATAGACATAAATCTCTTCAAATTGTCTCTGGTTTATATATTCAAATTCTTGAGACTATGCTTAATTTATTCTAAATAATGCTTAGCACGTGTCTTGACTTATTAACAAATCTGTGAAAAAATTTTATATCATTTGAACTTATTAACAGTTGTTTCACAAAAAGTGTGTAAGGGCTATTTTGTAATCTCAGACGAATTTATATATTGTTTTACAACATCTGTTAAATTCTAAAGAACTGTTCTAAAATGACTGCCATGAATTAAGAAATTTCAAACAATATTTGCTCATATGAAACAGATATTTAGTTAAATCCTAAAGAACTGTTCTAAAATGACTGCCATGAATTAAGAAATTTCAAACAATATTTGACCATATGAAACAAATATTTAAAACAGCTGTTGACTTATGAATATATGTTCACAACAACTTTTGGACACGTTGGCATCACTTTTAATACGTCACCGACAATTTTTCATACCCAAAAACCCTCTTACATCCAACCAGATATTCCACTCTTATCGTATTCAAAAAGCAGAAAAGCGCTTCAATATCAATTGCGACCTAAATACATTCGAGTAGGAAATTTTATATTTCCGGTTTTATTAGATCCATGATTTCAATTCAATTGGTTTGTTTGAATCATTAGAATGGATCTCCAATTAAAACTCCGTCATAACTATCTACCATGTCTGGTTAAAACCGAAAATAACCATCAATTTCACTCTATAATCGATTTGCTCTGCAAATCGAAATACCTACCAATCCTAACCGCTGATGCACCAATATATGAGGATACTCTGAAAGAGTTCTGGAACAAAGCCGAGTGTCGGGAGAAGAATAAAAAGCCTTTTGCAGTTGTCTTGAAGATTAGAAATACAGATATCAAGATAACACCGGAATTCATCTGCAACACGTTCTCATTAAACGATTTGCAAGGTAATAATTCTTTTGAAAAAAAAAATGAAGTTCAGACAGAGTTAATTGAGAGAGGGTATGAAGGTCAATTGACTGCATCAACAATGTTTAAACCAAATTTTCCCCCACCAATGAAGTTTCTTTTTCATACCTTTATTATATGTCTGTCTGCAAAAACAACATTATTTAATGAGATACCATTGAAAACACGGTATCTTGCTTATGCAATTTTAACTGAGAGTGATTTCAACTTATCTCAGACAGTATTTACTGATTTAGTATCTAATGTAAAGGCTATAAAATCTGGATCTCGTAATGATTTTTTACTATATCCAAGATTGTTGAGTGTCTGCTTACAAAAACTGTTGCCAGATAATGATTTTAAGAAAGGATTAGCTATTAAAATTAATAGCTTATCGAATGAAACATTTACAAGAATGTTGGACGTTAAAAGTACAGAAAAAGTAATTAAAGGAAAAAGTACTAAAAATCCAACAAACATTGATATTTCAACATCTGTTGTTCTAACGTCTGCTTCGGAGACAACTGCTTCTGCTGAAAATGAAACAACAAACACTTCTGTGGAAATCATGCTACTGATTTCAACAAAGAAACCACCAACACAAAAGAAAATGAAAAAGAGGAGAAAGACTGTACCTATGGATGTTGGGAAGCCAAAGGAAACTACAACAGCCACACAAGACCACCCAACAACAACTATTGATGCTTCCTCTGAGCCACTGGAAATATCAACAATGACAGAAATTGTCAATGTATCCTCTCAACCGGATGGTCCTGTAAATGAAGAACACATGCAACATCACCTAGACGATTCGGTTGTATATTTGTTTAAAAACCCTTCTCCTGGAGCTGGATCTCTTTTAACTCCACCAAAATCCCCATCACAAGCATCACCAAAAATTCCACCTACCTTTAATCCATTGTTTGAAGCAATTGATAAAACTCAAACTGAAAACAGTGCATCTAAATCACCCATAACTGAGAATACACAGCAAGAACAGAGCGTTCATGAAAAAAATCAATCATCTAGCCCACAGGCAGAGAAGACCATAATCTCCAACTTTGAAGTCAATCCTGTTGGTACTTCAAATGAGACTGCAACTACAAAAGCTGAGACAACTGTTTCTAAGTTGCAAAGTCATAAGACAAATAAGACACCCTTGGAGCAAAAAACATCTGATCTTACAATTGTAACTTATGCTACAGTTGAAATTGATAACAACTCACAAAAACTTCCAGTTGCTGAAAACATTGAAAAAAATACAATAACTGTTGAAAAGGAAATTGATCCTGTTGATTTAAAGAATGCTTCAAAAAATCAAAATTTGGCGGAAAGGGTAACTACACTTGAAGCCTTATTTAGTGTATTTGAAGAAATGAAAGAAAAGTTCATAGAGAAAATCAGTGAGGCTACCAATGAACTCTGGAAGTCTGTTGACCAAAAAACACAGGGTCAACAAAAATTAGCGGAGATCAAACACAATTCTGAGATGGAATCGTTATACATGAAAGTGGATGCTTTGTACAACGATACTAAAACTGATATGAAAGCAATTAAAGATCATCTGTTAAGCACAACTGGGTCCGCTCCAAGATTTGTTTTTGAAACAGAGGTTACTATTAATACAACCAAAAAGGGTACCAAAGAGCAAACAACTGATATGTAATCATCTGATAAACTAGTTTCTAATACAGTTTCAACCACTGTTGAGGTTGAAGCAAAACAACCCTCTCCTGTTTCTTCTCCCAAAACCACTGAAACCACAAAATCTATTGGCACGACTGTGAGAAAACAAACTGCAGAAGTTTGTAAACTGCCCATTGAATATTCAACAACATCAGCCATCACCACTACAAATCCCTTTACAGAAACCACAACATTGCCAAATCAATCACTAACCCAAAGAACATCAGTTGGTTCTTTGCACACAGAATTGAATGTTCCAATAACAACTGCCATTATACCCTATCAAGGACAAACAGATGTTACACCACATTATTTAGAACCATTGGCTGCTAAATATCCTCTTGAGATATTAATAATCAAACATGAGATAGAATCTTTCTACTTAACAGAGGATACTTCATCATTAAGTTTCTCATCTATTGAAGGTTTCGAGAAACCTATGACTGTCGATCAGTATTTGGATATAAAACGGCAACAGACTGAAAACAGTATCAGAGAACAATGCAAAGACAAAGATAACATGACTGCTCATGGAATCCAGCAAACAGAACTTCAAAAGCTTATCAAAATACAAGAATTTGCAAGAGAATTGCATGAAAGAATGACAACTTCTAAAATAAAGAGAAATTTAAGAAAAGAATTCCTAGATCATCTTTTAAATCTCAAGTTTTACAACGTCACAGAAAGACAATTTGTTGGTTGGTCTTCTGAAGAAATCAGAACTCAAATATACAAAATTGAAGACTTGCTTAAAGACGGTAAGAATCAGAAAAGAAATCCAGCTAACTCGAAGAAAGATAAAGAAAGTGAATCTAAAACAGCTTTAAAATTTAAGAGAATGAGACAAGAGTTAGTTGCGGCAAAATACGGTGAAATGAAATATGTTGCCAGATGGTCTAAGTTAGTTTTGAAAGAAACCTACAAACTCCTGGAGATAAACAAACAAAATGATCCAACTCTGCCGAAAAAACCAATTTATACTGATGAGGACCAAGCTACTGAGCAGAGGATTCAACACAAACGTAGGTCCTCAACAACCAATCTTACAACACAGACCATCAAAGGGAACAAAAAAGTGAAGACTGAAGTTTAATTAACAATTGAGAGTTGAGAATAAATATTTGTAAGGGATTAAACAATATATTTCATAAAAATTCTGTTTGTTTGTAATATAACGTTTTTATAAGAACAGACGTTATATTTTCCTGATAATATGTCAAAGTTAGAAACTTTGATTAAAACGTTTTGATATTAAATGAAACGGGAGATCTTTGAATATAATACAAACATTCACTTTCAACCTTTTGAACAAAAAAAATGTTTTGCTAAGAGTTGTTTCTCGAGTGTACTTTGAGAATTTGAAATACTTGTAATGTACTTGATAAGAGTTCAATAATAAAAACATCTGAAGACTAATTAAATGGCAAATATTTACTTCAATAAACAAACTTTACAAACAAAACACTAAAGGGTTTAGTCAAAAACTAATGATAATAATATTTGTAGGTGCATATATGCGACTAATGCTTTGGATTGGATAAACCATATGTTTTTGTTTTCTGTCGAAGGTGCGAAGGAAAGTTTTGGATGGTACGAAGGAGAGTTTTAGAAGGTGCTAAGGAAGAATTTTTGGGCGAATGAAGACTGTTTATTATGTAGTTTGGTTCGACCGTTCACAATGGGCGAACCTGCACATTCGCATGAACAAAGTGGGCGAATGTGCAGTCTATAAATAGGCAAACTCAGTTTTTGTAGTTAACTTTGAGTCATTTATTTCCCGCCACTTTCTGAATTCTCTCTGTAACTTTTTATAAACTTGTTTTGCGTCTAATCCTTGATTGTAATCACTTTTCTACGTGTATTCAAGTTTGATTATTAATGAAAACGTTTGAAAATGATGATTTATGTGTGTTTATCTGATTAGTTATCATTTTGTGCTGGTTTTGGGGATTCCGCACCCAAAACTAAATTGTTTGATTGTCTTTGTAGCTTATCGATCCTTTCACGCGCATACAAAGTGGTATCAGAGCCATTCTGAATCAAACAACCACAAATTGATAGTTTCTCAGTTGATTTTGACCCAAATTTGATCAAAAATTTTCTGTTTTAAGTGAACAAACTGAAATGATGTGTTTTTGATTGATTTCACCTTGATTTCGAGTTTGAATTGGATAATTCACTTTATTAAAGTTGTTTCAAATTTCATCCGATTCAAAACCTGATTAAGATCATCAAATTCCATCAACTTTTGATAAACATGATCAAATATAACTGATTTTCAAAGAATAACCGTTTTTGAAATCACAGGGGTCGAACGAGAGAATTCGGTCGAAAGTGGGAGTGTATTAGGTCGAACGAGTGTTTTAGTGGTCGAAAGAGTGATTTTAGTGGTCGAAAGTGAACTTTGATTGCTTATATTTTTCATTCGCACTATTGTGTCTCATTCGTATAATCGTTCGGTCGAAGGAGATTAGTAGAACGGTCGAAGGAAGATTTAAGCGGTCGAAGGAGATTTGATTATTGTTTTTCCACATTCGTATCAGATTTTTTGGTCGAAAGAGAAGATTTTTCTCTTTCGCACCTCCGTTCATACGAAGGAGCTTTCTGTTTTTGGAAAAATTTTAATCGTTTCGTGTTTGTTTGTTTGATTGTTTGCAGGATACAATGTGGAACTTTCCAACAACCCCTAGACCTACTCAAGCACCACAACAACAACAAGTCCAAGATCCATGGACAGTAGCGGCACAAAAGACTAGTCAACCATCACAGCCGATCAATTATATGGCTATGACTAGTTCGGCACCACAACAAGTTGTTCAATCAGTACCACAACCAATTGATAACTATTGGGGAGTCGCCGCAGCAGCAGTCCATTCCCAGACGACCAACGCTATTTCTACTCTTATTCATGATCTATCTTCTGGAAGCGGCAATCGTCCACCAAAGTTAATGGACATGAAGGAGTATAACACTTGGAAGACGAAGTTTAAGATTCACGTTGAGGGACAAGGACTTGAAGGAGCAGAAGCATGGCAAATGATTGTGAAGGGTTACGTTGCTCCCATCATAGAGAATACTGGAGAACCAATCCCTTTGGAGAATTTGGCGGATGACGAGAAGAAAAGGTTTGCTATAGAAAAGAAAGCATTTTCTCAGCTATCTCAGGCGATCAACACTGATCTATTACATCAGTTTGGATCGTGCACTACATCCAAACAACTTTGGGATGTGCTGAGAAATCGTCATGATGGAAATGAGAAGACCAGGAAGCTTAGGATGGAAGAGCTTCGAAAGGAGTTTGAAAAATTCAGTTATATGGGTAATGAGACCCTAAAAGAGTTGGTTCCAAGGTACTGCCATTTGCTCACCGAATTGTCAAGCTATGAAATCAGCATTCCAATGACGGAATTAGTTGATAAATTTGCTGATGCATTACCACCCTATTGGAATCAACATATTGAAGTGTTGAAGGAGAAGGATGCTTACCAGTATTGGACCATTAATGAGTTCATCCAAAAGCTGGAAAACAAAGAGATGGAGGAAAAGAGAAAAGCTAAGAGAGCTCAGATTCCACAGAATCCTGATTTATATGTGAGTGGAACATCTAACTCTCTTTCTGCTTCAAGCACCACATCTACAGTTGCACCTCACATAGCATGTGTGTCCAATATTGTTGAACCAACAAAAGCACCCATTAACTACCTTGCTCAAACTTCATCTTACACACCATCATACCCACAACAACCATATCAATCACAAAACTTTATTCCACCATTTTCACCATTACAACAAGCCGCATGCTATACATCAAGTCAACAGCAACAACAACAATATCCTCCTCAAGTGAATCAGATGCAGATCACTCAAGCACAATCAAGTCTAAATCCGATTGTGTTAGAGACATCAAACCTTAACAATGTGACTGTTGAAATTGCTCAACAGCATGTTGCTCTAGTATCTGCCATGGTTGCTTCTTACAACGGTTTGGTAGCAAGTCAGATTGGTAACAATAATCTCACCAATGAAGACTATGCTCAAATCGATAAAGAGGAAATGGAGTTGATGGACATTCAGTGGGCTTTTGCAAGCATTATGAGGAGAGCCACTGATTTCATTCAGAAGACTGGCAGGACTGATCTCTCAACCTCTCCCAATACCACATACGGATTCAACAAAGCAAAGGTTACTTGCTTTAACTGTGGTGAAAAGGGACATTTTAAAAGGGAGTGCACACAACCAGCACAACAAGGTAACCGAAATCCTTTCAATTCTTCATACCAAAACCGACAAAACCAAAACCAGAATCAAGTGTCTTACAACAATCCAAACATATCAAGCTTTCAACCACAAAATCAAAACACTTACCAGAACCGTCAACAAAACAACAACACCAGACAATCCACAGCACAAAATCAACCTCAACAAAACCCAAACCGAACTATTGTTCCTATTTCTACACCCAACACACAAAACCAAAACCAAACTGATACTCAAAACCAAGCACTTGTTATTCAAAAGGATGAAGGTTTTGACTGGACTGGTATGCAATTGGGGGTAGAGGAAATCACTGCTGGGAATGTTGCATGTGTGGCACAGCAGATGAAGTTGGATGAGAATGAGGAAGTTGAAGAAGAGGTTGTGATTGAAAAAGTGTCAGAGTTGAAGATTGAAGAAGTGAATGATGATGTGATTGTTGAAGGTGATGACAAGAGATCGGGAATGATTCTTGATTCTGTCACCGATGTTGGAGATCAATATGACTCAGCGTACTCGGATATGGAGAGCGAATCTGACTCAGAGACTAGTGTGAATTCACTAGATGATGATATTGACCAATTGCTAGCTGAAGCTGACTTCCTGATGACTCGCAAGTCATGTATAGTGGATGATACATGCACCAAGATTGACTACTCCAAATTTTTTGCAGGAAAGGAAGCTCATTTTGCTCTAATGGCCATGACAGAACCTCCTAAACCGGTAAGTTCTGAAACTCAATCTTGTGTTAAATGTGATAAGTGTGCTGATTTTGAAAAACTGACTGATGAAAATAAGCTTCTCAAGGTTCAACTTGAGAGTGCGAAAATCAACTGTCAGATTTATCAAAAGGACTTAAAAGATTTCAACAAAGTTCTTGATGGTTATAAAAAGGATGTGTCAGAATTGAAAAAGACATTATCTATTAAACAACTTGCCATTAATAATTACATAAATGAAATGGAAAACACTAAATTAGAAATGGCAACCATCAAGTGCTTTGCGGAAAAAGTTAACAAGAAACTAGAAAGTTACAAGCATATTGCATACGTAGTTGATCATATCATTGAAGAACCCTCCCAGACAAATAGTGCAAACTATAAGTCAGTTCCATCTCCGGTATTGTTTGAGAATCACACTTTACATGCAATACCACCGGAGACTTTAATTCATCCTGATCCCACACCAGAAAATGAACCGAACACTTCCAGTGTCGGGGATCCATATTCTGATGTGAGACCAGTATTGGGAAATACAGAGGGTGTGGTCGCTACAGATGATTCAGATGAAGAAGATGAATCATCTGAGACGGTTGAAAGTGATAGTGATATCCCTGATGAAAATCATATAATCACTACTGAGCCAGTCTCACCGTCTCAGATAATCCATCCAATGGCAAATGCTCATCGCAAACATGAGAGTAAGAAAAATGATAAATTTGTTGGTAAAAGTTTTGAAAAGGAAAAGGTTAAGAAGGTTGAAAAGAAAGTTGAAATTAAAACTGAGAAAAATATTGTAAAATCGGTTGAGAAGAAAAATGATTTAAAATCTGAGAAAAATAATAATGTGAGCAATAAAGTGTGTGATAAACCTGTCAAAATCTTCTATCGGATGCAAGGCTCCGATAAGATTTTGTCTGATGATGAGTTTCCGATTCAGTTTGTCAATTACACAAAAATCGAAAAGATCTGGCAGGAAAGTACGATTTGGTTCCCAAAATCTGAAAGGACCAACGACATTCCTCAAGAGATTTTAGACAAAATTTATTCGGAAAAGGATGCAAAGGTCAATGTCACACAGTTTGTTTTGCCTGTGCACAAAGAAAATAGTTTTATTGAACCGACTTACTCGAAGGATCCAGCTCCTGAGAGTTTAAGGAAACAATGCATGGTCGATCGATATCCCATTGCTAGTTTTTCCAAGTCGCCGATCAAGGAAAACTATGAGGAATACCGTGCGTGTTATAAGTGTGGGGAACGGGGACATTTACTTGCCGCCTGCCCATACGTACGACACAAAAGGCACAAGGTGGAAATGAGGCAATATCATGGGTATCCGGTTGACAATTATGGCTATCAACAGAGGCGGCATTTTTCCCAACAACATTCTTATAATCAAAACAATTTTTACAACAAGGGGGAAAATCGGCCGATGACGTATGATAAGCACAACCGGAAGATCACTGATAAATCTAGTAAGAAACCTCAGATGAACTCAACTGCTGATACCAAAAAGGTTAATTCTAAACTTAATGGTACACAATCAGTTGGACCTGTCTCTGTTAAATCAGAGAAGGTAACCAAGAAGGTTGCTTTAAAGGAAGAAGTAAAGAAACCGACTGAGACTTCAAAATCTCAGATTCGGATCTTGAAAAGATCTGAGCAATCTTGGTCATCTAAGGAATCTGAAGGAGCTTCTACTTCACAAAGCAAGAAGAATGAGAAAGAGAAAGTTGTTAGTAAGGAAAAAGGGGTTGAAGTAACTCAAGTTGTTTGTGATTCAAAAGACTCTTTGAAACAACCTGTTCAAAGACCCAAGACCAACCAGGCTTGGGTCCCCCGAAAGAACTAATTGAACTACTTTAAATGTGCAGGGAGCTCCAGCTGGCCCGGTTAGCAGTCTATGGATTGTTGACAGTGGAGCTTCTGGTCACATGACAGGGGACCTCGCGCTACTCTTTGACATCAAAAACATTAACGGAGGTTATGTGGCATTTGCTGGAAATAAGGGAGGCTACATCACTATGGAAGGGAGTGTAAGCAATGGGGTCGTAACATTTGAGCGGATTTCTTATGTGAAACAAATAGATTATAATTTGCTCAGTGTTAGTCAGATTTGTGATAAACAATTTTCAGTGTATTTTGATGACAAATCCTGTTATATCTTGAAACCTGGGTTTGAGTTACCAAAAGAGTGGGTGATGCTGAAGGCACCGAGAGTTAACAACTTGTATATTCTCGACATGTCTAAAGCAATGACCACCCATGGCCAAGTCACGTGTTTCCTCTCCAAAGCTACAGAAAAAGAATCCATTATGTGGCATAGGAGAATGGGACACATCCATTTGAGAAAGATGAATCAGCTTGTGAAGAATGAACTTGTCACGGGAGTTAATGTCAAACACTTCCATCTGAATGACAAGTGTATCAGTTGCAAGAAGGGCAAGCAACACAAACAATCCCATAGACCAAAGAAAGTTAATTCTGTTGAGCTGCCACTAGAACGTTTGCATATGGATTTATTCGGTCCAGTCAGACGTAAAAGTCATGCCGGAGAGTTATACTGTCTTGTGGTGACTGATGATTATTCTAGATTTTCATGGGTAATGTGTTTGCATCAGAAAAGCGACACTTTTGACAACTTGAAGGTTCTGTTTACACGTCTGGAGAATTTATATGGTCTAAAGATCAAAAGAATCCGGAGTGACAATGGGACGGAGTTTAAAAATGCTCAGATGGAGGATCTTTGTGCAAACAAAGGAATTCATCATGAATATAGTGCTCCGTACACACCCCAGCAGAACGGTGTCGCAGAGAGAAAGAACAGGACTCTTATAGAGACGGCGAGAACTATGCTTGCGGATTCAAATCTTCCAGTCATGTTCTGGAACGAAGCTATTTACGCGGCATGTTATACTCTTAACCGTGTTTTGACAGTGAAGAAGTTTGGCAAGACTTCTTATGAGCTGTTGAACCGTCGCAAGCCGAATCTTGAGTATCTAGAACCATTTGGTGCCCCATGTACAATGTTGAATCCTTCGGAAAAGTTTGCACCAAAGGCTGAAGAAGGTTATTTTGTTGGATATGCAACCCCATTAAAACGGGTATTCAATAAAAGAACTAGAAAAGTCGAGGAGTGGGCTAATGTCGAAGTTCAAAGATATACACAAAATGTACAAGGTGGAGGACCAGATTGGATGTTTGATTACAAAGATTTCTTTGAATCATTCAATCTAGATAGCTTGGTTGAAGAAGCTGTACTTCGATTATACTACGAGGTCGAAAACGCCGGAACTTCACCGTTAGTGCGTCCGATCACGGTAAACCCCCAAGCAGCTTCTAATGATGCCACTGCTCCTGTATTGGAAGAAGAGGTGTTCCAAGAAGCTTCTACATCGCTTAATTCATCCGAATCAGAATACGAAGACGATGATGCAACAAGTGAAGCTATTCTGGACAATGCTACAGTGACACCATCAGTGAACCCATCCACTACTGTTGCTTCAACATCGAATGTGGGTAATGATCTGGATTCTACAGAGAATTTGACAACTCAGACGGGAGTACAAGTACCTGATTATCCGGAATCTCGGATACATCGGATACACCCGCTTGAACAAGTTATTGGTGATCCTGGTAGCAGTGTGATGACAAGAGGACAGCTGAAGAATGCTCAAGCACCAGAAAACATTGGCAATCTTGCTTTATATGCCAAAATTCAGAAATCTGGTTTTCAAAATGACTGGTCATTTGCTTGTTATGTTTCGCAGGTCGAGCCGCGGACATACAAGGATGCTCTTTTGGATGACGCCTGGGTGGAAGCAATGCAGGAAGAGTTATTACAATTCCAGAAACTTGGTGTATGGACCCTGACTGATTTACCTCCTGGAAGGAAGAAGATAGGCACTAAATGGGTGTTTAAGTGCAAGAAAGATGATAGAGGAGTCATTGTGCGAAACAAAGCTCGTTTGGTGGTTCAAGGTTTTCATCAGGTTGAAGGAATCGACTACAATGAAATCTATGCACCGGTTGCACGCTTGGAAGCTATCAGAATGTTCCTCGCGTTTGCATCATGGAAGAAATTTAAGGTGTATCAGATGGATGTAAAGAGCGCATTTCTTTACGGTGTGGTCAAAGAGGAAGTTTACGTAGGTCAACCACCGGGCTTTGAAGACCCAATCCACCGGGATAAGGTTTATGTTTTAAACAAAGCATTGTATGGTTTGCACCAAGCTCCGAGGCAATGGTATGAGGAGCTGAGCACGTATCTTCTCTCGAAAGGATTCAAACGCGGATTGGTTGACTGCACCCTGTTCACGAAAAGATCAGGAGATGACTTGCTTCTAGTACAAATTTATGTTGATGATATTATTTTCGGGTCTACTAACGAACTTCTGTGCAGGGAATTTGAACAAGTTATGCAGGAGAAGTTTGAGATGAGCGCTATGGGGGAAATGCAGTTTTTCCTCGGCTTGCAGGTGGAGCAAAGACCAACGGGGATCTTTATTCACCAAACCAAATATGTTTCTGAAGTCTTGAGCCGGTTCCAGATGGACGATTCCAAGCCGATGGATACCCCGATACAACCCAATCACGGGATTGGAGTTGACCTTAAGGGGGAGCTGACAGATCCATTTACATTCAGAGCAATCATCGGATCTCTGATGTACCTAACAGCGTCTAGGCCTGATATAATGTTTGCGACATGTCTTTGTGCTCGTTATCAGTCGAAGCCGAAACAAAGTCATTTAGCAGCCGTGAAGCGTATCCTTAGATATCTGAAGGGTTGTCCATCAAAAGGACTATGGTACCCTCATGAAGATAATTTTGACCTAATCGCTTTTAGTGATGCAGATTGGGGCGGCTGTGACAAGGACAGCAAATCCACAACGGCTGGATGTCAGTTTATGGGGAGCAGGCTCGTGACCTGGCAATGCAAGAAACAAACCGCAGTTGCACTATCCACATGTGAAGCAGAATACGTTTCAGCATCGAGCTGCTGCTCACAGGTTCTTTGGATCCAACAACAGATGGTGGATTACGGTTTGCAATTTCTTAAAACCCCTATTTACTGTGATAATGAGGCCGCAATCGCATTAACAAAAGACTTAGTAAATCACTCAAAGGCTAAACATATTCGGATTAAATATCATTTTATCCGTGATTGTTATGCTAAAGAGTTGATCGATATGGTCAAAATCCACACTGATTACCAACGCGCTGATCTTTTTACCAAAGCTTTTGACAAATCCAGATTTGATTATCTTTTAAAAGCTAATGGTATTAAAGAAAAACAGGACTGATCACCACCTCAGTCTATCATTTTTTAGTTTAAATTTTTACTGTTTTTCAGAAAAATTTCGAAAATCCAAAAACATTGAAAAATTTCAAAATCCATAAAAATTAGAAAATTTCTTTGTTGACTGCTATATCTTCTTCCCTTAGATTAATGCCGTCAGATTTCTGTGAACAAACGATATCTGGGCAGTCACATATTTGAAATGCTCCAGCTTATCCTTGGGAACAGTAAATTCGAAAATTTATAAAAATCAGAAAATTTTAAAATGATTTCCTGGAGTATAAAGGGAAATGATAGTACATCAGTGGGGATCTGACACATTCTAAATAATGTAATGCTATATAGGGCGTGTGTCTGAGTCTGTGCGATGTGCTGATAGGCTTCGTAGACCTATTACTGCGTGTCTGATACATACATATCAAACGATTTGTTGTGTGGATGAACTCCTCATGGGCATATGGTCTTAGTACCGTAATTTCGTTTGATAGGGTATCTGTACAAAACTCGGAGGTTTAGGGTCGTTATGTTATTAGTTGTCTGGGGATAGCCTCTCTGATCTTCTGCGGTAAGTCATTACGGACCTAGATCAGACAGGGTGTCTTTATAAAAGAGCTATATGCCAAATCCTAAAGTTACCGAATTGAGGAACTTTTCATGTTAAATGATGATCAAAGATTATCTATTACATCGTATTGATCACTGATGCAAATCATGATTAATATCAGTCCTCAACCTGGTATAGTGCATATGTTACTTTGCTGCATTAATTTGCTGACCTGTATACCTCTATGCATTATATCTTGTACAATTACAGACAACGAAAGCATAATCACGCTGTACAATGAGTCTTTGTGCATTTACTTCTTGATACGGGAGTATGTCGTGTGCGTGGGAACCACAGACAATTGCGTTTATACTATAAATATCAGTATCAGTATAAAGCACTGCATAAAAGTCTGCATGTGAGTTTATGTGGATCACAATATCAGCAGTTGCCAGATCACACATTGTCTTTAATGATAATAATTTCAAAAAGATCAACGGTGTGATCAGATTTCTCATAAACTGATATGATCCCTTTTCCGGAATCACAAAAACATTTACAGTTTTTCATTTACATTTTCGCATTTTACTTTACTGTCAAAAAAATTACAAAACTCAAAAAGATTTTAGGTGTGTTTTAGCATAAACTTTAGAAAATCCAAAAAGATTTTGCTTTTTCATCTTATTTTTTGATAACTGATGGTGGTTGATGTCGATTTTCTAAAACCTGGTACACCAATTGAGTTTTGTGATCTTTATAATGTGAAAATATGATGATTGGATGCTTAAAAGTTGAGAAATAATTGAATCGGGATTCGTTTTTGCAATTTGGAAAATTTTCAAAAATTCCAGTTTACATTCGCCCATTCGATTGGTCGAATGTGGAATTTTACAGTCTCATTCGAATGTATTGACGGGCGAAGGAGAGTGTTCTTCATCAATTTTTCATTCGAACCCTTTTGCCTCATTCGAACCCTTTCAATAGGGTCGAAGGAGACAAAAGTTTCTCCTTCGTATGGTCAAAATGGGCGAATGAGATTGCCTATATAAACATCTCTGCACATTCGACCCTCATTATAATTTTTTCTCAGATTTTTCATACTGTGTCACCTTGTTGCTCGTTTGATTTACACTTTACCATTGTGTTCCCCTTGTTTAACTGATCATTTTGCTCCTATTAATACAGGTAAACAACAAGGATTCAGGGTTTAATCGACGTTTGAACATCTCGAACCCTAGTTTTCTAAAATCTGTCATAACATGTTTACATTGTTCAATTGATAGTGTCCGTTCATTCTCTGTATGTTTTAGGGGGAGAAAATCCATCAAACAAGGTTTAAATAACATCAGAATGATGTGTTTGATAAAAACCCCATTCGAACCCTTGTGTTGATCTGAAAACATACATAGAATGAATAATAATGTTTGATGTTTGGTTTAAATGGTTAATCGGTGTGTTTAGGACATGATACAATCAAATAATCAGGTTTTGAATGGTTAAATCTCAGTATTGAAATTTTGAATTAAGTAGATTCTTTCGTCTGTTCACGAGTGGGCGAAGGAATAATTTCCGGTCGAATGAACCTTAATAATGGTCGAATGAAGACAACCGGTCGAATGAAAAACTTTTTGTTTAACATTTTACATTCGTACCAACTAGTCACATTCGAACCATCTAAAACACTCATTCGCACCCCCGATTGGGCGAATGAGGAAGTTATACCAAAATTTTCAATTTTTGAGATTTTACGATTTCTAACTTGTGTTTTTGATTTGTTTTGCAGATTCTAAACATGTCTGAACAGGAGAAAACCACAGAGCAAGCTGGATCTTCTTCCCAACCAGCTAAGACGAAACAGTTGGACTTTGAGAATGCACACAACTGTTGTGCGTATTTGGGAGATGTAAAGAAGCACGTTGAATTTACCGAGATCATTGATTACTTCAAGAGATGCCGAGTACTTGACGCGATTGCTACACCTGCCGTCATTTACAGGGATATCATGCAAGAGTTTTGGGAGAACGCCAAGATGGACTTCTGGAAGTGTCAATCTTGTTTAATAAGCAAAGTCCAAGGTCAGAGAATTATCGTATGTGAAGACGATCTTAGAGAGGCGTTGAATCTTCATGATGAGAAGGATGACCCGAAAGAGTTGGAGTTTATGGATCAAAGGAAGTGTTTCTTGAGGATGAAGTATAATGGTCCTATCACCGATGGTTCTCTACATAAAGGAAAACTGTGCCCTCAGTTTAAATATTTGGCACATGTTTTGATTCATGTATTTGGATCGGCTGCGGGTGGATTTGATTTAATGAGGAAAAGCATAAGCTCGATGATGGTGGCTTTAATATTGAACAAACCGTTCAATGTTTCTGGGATGCTTATGAATCATCTACTAGAGCCAGTTAATGGAACAAGGACACTAAAGTTTTTATTATATCCTCGGTTTCTACAGATGGTGTTTGATAATAAGTATAAAGACTTGAAGAAGGATCCAAAACAGATTGTGGTTCAAGAGCATATGACGTTGAACACACTTGCCAGGATGAAAGCCTACAAAGGCTTATCTGCTGATGAACGTCCTCCAGTTAGGCGTTTATTTGGTCATTTGGCGAATATAGACTATGAGGATCCAGGAAAAGATGATCCAGGGAAAGGAAAAGTGAGACATGATGACAGCAATTCTGATACTGATGATCCTTTACATCATATTGATCCTGATGCAAAGCGAAAGAGACAGATAGTGAATGTGGGAGCTAAGGGTGGCAAGATGAAAAAGAAGGAGGTGACTATTAAGGTTGTTGAACCTGAGAAGGAGAAACAGAAGTCTGTTCCAAGGAGACAGAAGAGTAAAGCTCAAAAGGGTTTACATTTAGTAGATGAAGTGTCTGTCGATTCTGAAGAGACACAAGAAGACGAGAGATGGAATTCTGAGGCTGAAACAGTTGAGACCACCTTGCCCAAGGCCACTGAGGCTGGTGTGTCTGCTGGTGCTGAAGATGAAGGTGTTAGGAGTCCAGTTGAGGACGATTTTGTTTTGAATGTTGAAGAGATTGAAACTGGTTCTCCTGTTCAAGCAAAGAAAAAGAAGAAACAGGAGAAACCAAGTTTGAAGAGAAAGAAAGAGCTAGAAATGTTAATGGCTGGAAAGAATTTACCACCAGCTACTAGTTCAAAGTCACCGGTTGCTGAGCAGGCACAGAAGAAACAGAAAACCACAACAACTTCAAGCACACCACAAACAAAAGGCATTCCAATGGATGATGTGAATGAAGCATTGGATAATGTGTTGAAGAAAATGAGAAAAGGCAAAATGCAAGAAGTTGTTGAACAACCTGTTAAGAAAAAGGTTTCTGTTGATAGTGATGTTATGGATGCTGTTAATCAACGACTGACTAAAATGATGAATATCATTAACAAACAACAGAGTGAGATTGAACAGTTAAAATCAACTGACAAAAAGATGTTAGAGGTTGTAGTCACATCAGCGGATGATAATGCATTGATGAAGAAAACCATTAAGAGGTTGAAGAGGGAAAACAAAAAGTTGCTAAAGCATGAGCAACGGAATACAAGAAGAATAATGGCTTTGAAGGAGGAGAACAAAGAACTGAAGAAGAATAACAAGAAGATGGATAGTCTGATTCAAGACTTGTACAGTCGAGCTCCTCAACTTCAAGCTGGTGAGGAAGACAAAGAGTTAGATGAACAACAGGTTGATTATGAACCATCAGATGAAGAGGAAGATGATGAATTAGATGAAGATGCTGGAAATGATACTAAGAAGAAGAAGAAAGACGATAATGATGGTGATGATGATTCGAGTGATGGTTCAGGTGAAAGCGGCTCTGCTTCTGATGATAGTGATGATGATAATGATGACGCTGAACAGTTTTCATATGAAAAGCGTGAAACAGATAAGGGTGGAGAATCAAGTTCGAAAGCTCCGGGAGAGAATGTAGATGATGATGATATTTTCTGGAACGAAAAATTAAAGTCATTGTCTGAAGAAGATAAAACTAAGTATCGTCAGATGTTAACCGATCGAGTCTGGACGATAGACATGACTAGCAGGTTTCCTGAAATATTTGAATCTGATAATAAACTTTTCGAATTGGAATATGATGACCCTGATCTTGAAGATGGGGAAGTGTCTGTAGCTATTTCAAAAGAAATTTTGGAAGGTTTAGCAAAGCAAGTGGGTAAGACGTTAGAAGATTTACTTGCTGATAATTTTATTCCTCTGATTCCTGAGAAAGAAGCTGGAAATCACTCAGATGATCGTGATGTTCCTGCATTCGAGGAAGTCGAGATGGAAGATATTACGAGCGATGAATATCCACAATATTTCAGAACAAATCAAGAATGTGGATTTTCTTTCTCAGACGAGTTGCTAAACCATGCTGAGAAAATAGCCAAAGAGAAGAGTAAGATGTTTGAAGATCAAATCTTTGAAGGGCATGAGAAGCCTCGGTTCGAACAAACAGACAGTTTGAAGGAGTTGTTGAGGAAGCTAAAGGAGAAGGAGAATAACCGCCCTAAAGCTGATATTCAGGGAAGCTTCTACAAACTTCATAGCAGTATGTTCAAAGGCCGTGCCTTGGCCTGGAAGTTTGTCAAAGAGCTTAGATGTTTTGCAGTGAAATGGGAGAAAGGTATTCTATACTTTGAGAAGTTTCATCACTTAAAGACTCTTCCTTACTGGGCAATCAGGGATATTTGTCGTCACCGTCTAACGGGAGCGCCAAATAGCCAGATTGATTATTTTGCTGAGAAGATGACCCGCGAAAGTCGAACCGAGTGGAATCTGTTTAGACCTCAGTATCCAAAGAGGATTGAACACAAGAAGGAGATTAACGAGATAACTGGGTTGCCCAAGGTTACTTTGAAGTATAAACCACCGCGAGTGCTGAAGAAAATTCCATTGTTGCATATTCCTCAGCATTTCGCTAAAGACTTTATCTGGTGGTACTATGATTGGAAGAGAGCAGAGGCCGTGATTGTGTTAAAGGATGGTGAGAAGGATTATAAGAAAGTGCTTATTTTTGATCCTATGTGGCTAATCAATTGCTCATATGAGGATATCATTATGTTATTCTATAATCCTATCTACTCAGACGCAAAAGATGCTGAACAAGCAGGAAAATACCAACGTGTGATATTTCTATGCTTTGCGTATGACATCAACGCTGGATGTGATTTTGAGCAGAAGTTGGGAAAGACTGTTGAGAAGGTTGTGCCTGTGAAGAAATCAAAGAAGAAGACAGTTCAGGAACCGGTACTGACTAGAGAACAAAAGATTATTAGACACATCAGAATAATGAACAAGCACATGGATGAACAGAGAAGATTACAATCCAAGCAATAGTCGAGGGGGAGTTTGTAGGTGCATATATGCGACTAATGCTTTGGATTGGATAAACCATATGTTTTTGTTTTCTGTCGAAGGTGTGAAGGAAAGTTTTGGATGGTACGAAGGAGAGTTTTAGAAGGTGCGAAGGAAGAATTTTTGGGCGAATGAAGACTGTTTATTATGTAGTTTGGTTCGACCGTTCACAATGGGCGAACCTGCACATTCGCATGAACAAAGTGGGCGAATGTGCAGTCTATAAATAGGCAAACTCAGTTTTTGTAGTTAACTTTGAGTCATTTATTTCCCGCCACTTTCTGAATTCTCTCTGTAACTTTTTATAAACTTGTTTTGCGTCTAATCCTTGATTGTAATCACTTTTCTACGTGTATTCAAGTTTGATTATTAATGAAAACGTTTGAAAATGATGATTTATGTGTGTTTATCTGATTAGTTATCATTTTGTGCTGGTTTTGGGGATTCCGCACCCAAAACTAAATTGTTTGATTGTCTTTGTAGCTTATCGATCCTTTCACGCGCATACAATATTGATATTACAAACTTCAAGTAAAAGAAAGGATGACTTCAAATTAATTGGCAAGTTTTAAAATATTAATATCTTCTGGTAAAACCGCATACACATGCTTCACGTTTAAACATGCCCAAAAATGAAACTTACTAAAGTTTCATACAACTTGTTACTCCATAACTACATAATTTTTCATCCTAGATAATCTTCTCCGGGTTCTTTTGGCAGTAGACAATAGGTCATCAACAATTGAAATATCAGTATCTTCAATACTCCTTTTTCCATTGGGGCTTGTAGCACAATCCTTTAAAGCTTCATCGACGGAAGAGTCGGTAGCAATACAAAAAACATCCTTGAAAAAACTAACAAAAAAACTACTGAACTATTAAAATGAAGAAAACAAACTCGACGGATAGCTTAAATAAGTCTTAAAAATGTATACTCACCCTTGACAACATTTGGAAAGCACCATCAGAAGTTTCATTAAGATTAACACACTCGTATTCACCATCATCCTGACTAACCTAATAAGTAACCAAACAAAAAAAATATAAAGAAAATAATAACAATGAACTTCAAAATCTTTTTAAATTTCAAATTTAAGAACACAAGCGAAAAGTAATAAATACCACTCCAGCATTGTCATATTCATAATCACTGCCCATAACCAAGTCAGCAATTACTGTAGAATCATCACATATCTTCTGAACAGTGTACACACGGTATTTATATTTAAGATTGTATTCTGAAACTTCAATTTTGAAAGCCAAAAACTTATCTAGCAGTCGAAATAACTCTTGGGGAAATCCTTCACTATCCTCAAGCTTCAACTGTTTTTCCCTTAAATCACTCGCAGATGAACCAACAATACTGGACACATCTCTATCAAACAACATAAAGGACACATTGCCGGTCTTATCTTCCAATAAGTTAACAGTAATGTTGAAAAAATGTAATTAAACATCTTATATTACTTTGTTGAGATAGATTTACATTCACAATCGCATTTAGGACAAACAAAAGCTGTAACAGGCAAATCGAGAATTTCTTTAGAAACTTTTGCAGCAGTTTGTAAGTACTCTGATTTAGTTTGCACCTTCTTGAAACATTTCTTACAAGCAACATAGAACCAACCAAAACTTTGTTGCACAACTTTTATAGTCCCAACCACTAACACAACACATTACTTGCAATCCAACAATATATTGATCATCGTCTTGAGCTGAATATAAAAAACAAATTAAATATAACAAAGAAATAAACAAATATGGAATTTATTAAAAAAAATATTGACACCGTTTCTATGTCGCTAAGCTCGTCTACATCTTTCTTTGGAGTTGAAACAACGAATTCTTGATGCAATGAGTAAGCAGAATCAGAGGAACGTAGTGATAGGGAAGTATAACCAGATTCTTGAGCTTGCTTCTTAAGAAGACTGAAAAATGCAAAAAAACAATGAACAAAAAAAATGACGTCAAAAGTATGAGCCAAAAAAATTTAGAAAAATTCTCTTTTCTGTAAAAAAAAAATGTTCTAAATATTGTACCTCCTCCTTAATTGATTAACTTCATCAATTTCTACGTTCAAAAACAGTCGACTTCCATACTTGTCGCTTTGTACGAAAATTTGTTCTATATATAACAATGTGCATATACTTAGTGACTTTATTTCATATTAACAATTATTTTAAAAATCACAAAGGTAAGACAAACTTACCTTTCCAGTCCTTAACTTTACCATGTTGTATAACAACCATCACATGCTCATTAGCAGGAATATTAACAATGAGATTGTTAAACAGTACTGTATAATCATTCCACATTGTACATCTTAAAATCGTACCTCTACATACAAACAATAATTTTAAGATTATTAATACATTTAAAAAACGGGGACTCAACATTTCAAATACCACATTTACTACTTCACAAAATAACATACAATTTGTCTACCTTAAGAGAATATTCTTCATTAAATTTACTACAAAACTTCATTAATTCTTAACATTTATTACATAAATGAATGTATATATTATGTTTCGCAAACATAAGAACAAACAAATTTTATAAAAATAAAAGTCAATGCTTACCCCAAATCTTGAAGATCAAAGTTCATCCGTTTGGTTATTTTTGGACCTTTACCAAATTCATTCAAATCACCATACCAAATATGTAAGCCCCTCAAAACCGACGGGTCAAACAGTTGGCATTCAAAGACTAAACCATGAATTTAATACTCAAGAAGTCTTATTTATTATCAGAAAACACGCAACGGAAAAGTAAATGGTTGAGTCATCCAAACATGAAATTCCCTATGACGGGTCAAAACGTATTTGTAGAACAAAACAATAAGTTTGAAAGAAATAGTTTTCAAATAAATAGAGTAGACTCTTTATTTCAAAATGTCAATCGCCTCTGAGTAGTACTGCAGCAAGCCAAGGCATCCCCCTTTGTTCTTCAATTACCTGAAATCAAGCTAATATGCACGCAAATTCAGACGAGCTGAGTGAATTCAAGTTTTATGAAGTTCTTACATAATAAGTACATTGTCAAATAAAATTTGACAAAATACCTAACGTTAGAGTTACAATAAGCGCAATCCGCCTATATGTTCCCTAAACAAATGTGAATTCTAGAATAAGCGCAGTTCGTCTACTTAACAAAAGGCTTTATTTTAAATCTACAATAAGCGCATTCCGCCTATTTGTTATAAAACTACAACAAGTCTACATAAGCGTATATCGCCTACCAAGACTCAAACCATAATTATAAATCAGAGCAGACATACTATATAACTATTATATCTCTGTTAATAATATCAGTAACCATCATACACAGTTTATATATGTATAAATATATAGTAAAGAATTAAACCTAACCAAGTATAAATTGAGGCAAATCCCAATCTAACAAGCAAGGTTTCACATACACTTTCAAGACATGCATATTAGCCCAAAATATTTTAAAACAGTAAAAAGGGCACATGAATTCACCTTAGTACGTGTATAGTTCGTCTCTCAATAGCAAGGGAGCACAAGCGAGCAAGTGGTCAATAACCTGGTAATGAGGACGTAAACGTCACCAATGTCCTAAGGTTTGTAAGGGAAAGAGAACATATGACACACGTCTTAGCTAATATTTTACTAAACTACTAGTGTATTAATATTTCCTTTCCGTGTGGTGGTATTACACTTAGGCATGTTGTACTAAGAAAATATAACAAATAATCTCAACACAAGACATCCTTGCCTAGTATTTCAAATCTTTAAATCATGCATATACCACCACCCCACATTAGTTAGTTTTAGGATTTGCAAGAAAACATGGATGAGCCATAAAAACTTTTGTCGCCATGTATATATTTTTTTTAAAATTTACAATAGAATGTTCAAACATCTCCATGCCCATATCACCTTTGTATTTAAATCCTCATCAACATCTCACTTAATCAAAACCTACGCCATTAACCCTCTATGTTTTAGCAATCCCTTCGAACCAGCCATAGTTGACGGTTAACTCGGACCAAACAACCTAACAATTCTAACACGAGTTCGAAAGGTACGCGACAAACCTGGAGCGAGTTCTCAGATTCAGAAACAACTCCTTCAAGCTAGCGGTGGTGTGGTGATTAACCGAACCATACGCGAACTCACAACACAAACAATAAGCGGTTGAGGTCTAGTGATCCGTTGCATTAAGGTCGATCGAGATCGAGATTAGAATTTTTTTTTTTTTTGTATTACCTTGGGTGATCCCGACAATGTACGGTGAGCCGAGGTCCCGGTATAAAGTCGTACGAACCTGAAAAAAAACACCCGATTTGCTATAGTCCGAGACGAGACGATGCAAGATCAAATCGGCAAGGAAGGTAAGGAACCAATATGGTACGAACCTGGGATAAGATCGGCAAGGACAAGATGTTGTTGTTTCCTTCAAGTCGTGTCAAAGTAAAAGAGATAGAAAATGCCGTAGGTTTAGGCGAGTAGAAGAAAGATATGTTTATTTGTATTTGGTTGCTCCTTCCTCCTTTGTGTCGAGGTGATGACAACCAAACAGACGATTTGTGGGTGATGTCGGCCAAAAAGAGGCATAATTAAGTTATAATATAAGGGTGTGGCATTAGGGTTGAGCTTGTAGGGTTTTTAAGGTTAGTGATGACACCAACTTTTGCTATAAGGCCCTCCATCTCTTAGCCATTGTAACATATTCTCAAAGTTTTTTTTTTTTTAAATGCTAAAGAGCCCCCCTCCACTGAACCATCACAATAAAATACAAGTGTACAAACTCTACAAGGCGAGACACAAGTCCGGGAATCTACGGGTGTTACAAGTCTTCCCCCGTTGCATTAGGATTCGCCCCCGAATCCTGCTGCAAGGGAAACAAGTGTGGATAAAGCCTCATCATTTCTGACTCGGACTCCCAAGTAGCTTCCGACCCCCGTCTATGCCTCCATTGCACTTTCACTTGTTTAACCACTTTGTTTCGCAAATACTTTTCCTTACGATCAAGAATGGCAATAGGCTCCTCGATGTAGTTCAACTTCTCATCAAGTGGTATATGAGCTTCCTCATCCGTCAGACACTTCCTTAAATGTGACACGTGAAAGGTTGGGTGGATTCCCTTGAGTTCCTCGGGCAAATCCAATCGATAAGCCACCTCACCTGCACGTGAAAGAATGCGGAAAGGTCCGATGAACCTCGGACTAAGCTTACCACGCTTGCGAAAGCGTATGATTCCCTTCCAAGGGGAGACCTTCAACAAGACACGATTGTCACACCCTCAAATTTCCACTGCGGGGTTCATACCACGAGGCGCATGACATACCAGGATCCCATAGCCATAAGTCATATGAACGAACTCTAAATGCCCAAACCATTTAGTTCGTTTCAAAAACCAAGTTTAGTTAAGTTGCGGAAGCGTAAACCAAATTTAATCCTTTTAAAACCATGCGCAAAACAACGCGCCCAAATTAAAACCATATGAAAGAAAATGTAAAAGCATAATATGTAATTTAGGTGTATGCCCAAGACCCCAAATGCAATGAAGTGTGCAGTGCTTTCTAATTCTGGCACCGGAAGCTAACTACCTGCAAAAGCATGTAAATCGTGGGTCAACAAACAATGTTGGTGAGTTCACTAGGTAAAGTAAATGAGTATGTAACTGCGCTGGTTTCCAAAACCACGTAATTAAGTAAGTTGTGTTGGTGCCCCGCACCGTGTAACCACTAATTCATCGCATGCCAAGGGTAGCTAACCCATTCATGATAACTAACCGAATATACCGAACTGCTATGTACGTGTAGCCACATAAGTGTGCCGTATGCCTGACATCATTGTCTATCCGCAATGATAATGTTTCGTAGTTATAGTTCACGCCCGCGCTCCCCGAGCCGGTGTGAGGTTTGTAATACCTAATAGCGCTATCAACTAATAACCCGCTTGCCAACCCTGGCAACTCATTCGGTACGTGAGGACTTACAAAATGATAGAAATGGTTCAGTTTATCAAGGACACAATTGCGAATTAGCAAAGTGACCGACCCTCACAAGGATCTATGGCATCCCAACCCGGGATGTGTAAGTAGTCCCAAACCGGACTAGAAAATGTTAAGTAAAGTGTCTCATACCTGAGACGCATGCTTTTGAGAAAAAGAGTAGTGAAACTCACCTTAGGTCGCAAGTGAAAATCCAAATTCCACGAATAGTAACGTGCTACCGACTCCCTATTACAAATGTCACTAAGTGAGTATACGTGCGTAACCAACACACCATGTAACTCGTTTATCCAAGACTTTTAAAAGTTCAAAACCGTGTAGTGACACCTAATGACTCTACATGATCAAGTATGTCCTATGTATCCCGTTGATGATCATAGCAATTATTATCAGTTTAATACATCAAATACATCTCATACAAGTTTCCACACAAGTACATGTCAATTACATACCACATAGAACTCCAAATAGTCACTTAAAGACCCCGTACACAATCTGCGTTTTTAGGTCAGATTGTGCACTGTGAAAAACAATGTATTTAAAATACTTAACGAATGAATTAGAGTCCCAAATTTTTACTGACTTTTATTTGGGATTCACTCGACAATACCTATATTTTTTTTGTCTTAATTCCAAACAAAAAAATTATGAAAATTCGTACAACCCAGCTATGTCCAGAAAATTTCCTCAACAGGTCAGTTTAGTAGGAAAATTCTTAAAAATTGTGTATTCATCCAAACGAGATGAATCCACTTGGAAAAGCTCTATTTTTCCAGTATTGACCTTCTGTAAAAATTTCATAACCTAACTCCTTGTAAATCTCAAGTTATGACCATTTAAAGTTAGCCCAATTTACAAATCCGAAAATCTGATATGACCCCTAATCAATTAAAATTCCAAAAACGACTCATACGGTGTCCAAAATCGATGGTTTTGCCCATTATGAAAAGCTAAGACCTTGTACATTACAATCATGCAAAGAAATCATCAAAACAATTGATTTACCAACCCGTTACAGCCCTTCAACACGTTCAAACAAATCTGTTAGAATCTTAAACTTGCATCCCAAGTAATCTACAAACCCTAATTCTTCATAAACATCCCTAATACATGTATAACACCTATAGTACTGATTAAAAACCATATTAATCATAGCAAAACACATATATTATCATATGAAAACCCTAATCATGGCTGCTAATAACAATCATCATCATCAAATCATCAAGAACATTCAAGAACTCCTACACATGCATGTATGCGATTTTGTATATATTATTTTTAGGGTTTTTAAAGTTTTTCAATCATTAAAATTCATCAAAAAATCGTAAGAACGTATACCTTGTGAAATATTAAACTCCCTAGAGCCTTGAAATCAAACCCGAACTAGCTTGATTAGTGAAAGATTGCTTGATTGCTTGAAAACAAAGAGAGAGGGGGGTGGGGGGTTTCGCACGGCACCAAGGGGACAAGGAGGTAGGGTTTTTATCTTTTCCTTGTCTCCTAATTATAAAAGGGCTTTGCTTGTTCCCCAAGCAATTGGTATTAGGGCCCTTCTAGTCCATTAACTTGACCCGTTAACCATGTTCTAGCCCAATACCGGACCCAATATTATTAACCATTCTAAATTGAATAAAAACCATTGTTTTTATTATTACATAGCATATTACTCATGTTGTGCACGTAATTTGCATAATCTACGCATTACCTTTCAGTTAGGCGATCATTCACAAAAACATGTAATTCACATAAGCACGTACTTCATGTTCACCCTAATTCAATTGTATATATTATTGCTATGTATGTCACATAATTCACCAACGTTTGGGATACAGGACTCATGTGTGTGTTTAACAAGGATTTTCCTATTTATAACATATGTTGACATCTTCTAACATATGTTAGCCCTACTTAACTAATCCTAGTTAAGTATCTAGCCATGTATGAACATGTAAGTTAACTAGAGTTTAGTAAAAGTATTTAACCTGAAAATGCGGGGTGTCACATCATCCCCAAGTTGAAAAGAATTTCGTCCCGAAATTCAGCAAGTAAACAGTAAAGCCAGCTATAGAAATGTGTGCTTGGTTCCCGGATGTCACATCATCCCCAAGTTGAAAGGAATTTCGCCCCGAAATTCACTTTGAAAGAGCTGCTTTATGTTCCGCGTTGGATCTATGTACGATTTCAGGTTCAGTAAGGAGGTGTGGGTATTTGAGCCGCATTTGATCTTTGCGCTCCCACGTGTATTCCGGTCCTAGACGGGAATTCCATTGTATGTTAATAATAGGTATAGTGTTTTGCTTGAGTTTCTTGACGCCCCGCTCAAGAATCTCCACTAGTTCTTCCATGAACCGTAGCCGATCGTCCACCTGGATGTCCTCCAGTGGCACCATCAGTGTCGTATCGGATAAGCATTTCTTCAAGTTTGAGACGTGGAATACATTGTGTACTCCACTGAGTTCATCTGGTAGATTTAGCTGGTAAGCTACTGGACCAATCCTTTTAACGATCTCGAAAGGTCCGACGTATCTGGGATTTAACTTCCCTTGTTTCCCAACCTGGAACTCCAAAGGTTTTCGACGTTTGTCAGCATAACTTTTCTGTTGGTCCCGAGCAGCAGCCATCCGGTTTCTAATTTGCACTATCTTCTCAGAAGTTTCGTGCACGAGTTCAGGACCTGTTAGTTGGCTATCCCCAACCTCAGTCCAACAAATAGGAGACCTACACTTGCGCCCGTAAAGTGCCTCGAAAGGCGCACACTGTATCGAAGTGTGGTAACTGTTGTTGTAAGAGAATTCGATTAAGGGCAAGTGCTTATCCCAGTTATTACCAAAGTCCACCACACATGCTCGTAGCAGATCCTCTAATGTTTGGATGGTGCGTTCACTTTGTCCATCCGTCTGTGGGTGATAGGCTGTGCTCATATCAAGACGAGTTCCTAAAGCATCTTGGAGGGTAGTCCAGAAACGAGAAGTGAATCGCCCATCGCGATCAGATATAATGGAAGTAGGCACCCCATGCCTAGAGACTATCTCCTTGATGTATAGGTTCGCCAGCTTTTCTAACGAATCCGTTTCTTTTATCGCCAGGAAGTGGGCCGATTTGGTTAAACGGTCCACGATAACCCAAATCATGTTCTGGCCCGTTGGCGTTCTAGGAAGCTTTGTAATGAAGTCCATGGAAATTCCATCCCATTTCCACATTGGAATCTCTGGTTGTTGGAGTAGGCCTGAAGGTTTTTGATATTCAATCTTAACCTTCGCACAAGTCAAGCACTTACTAACAAAAGTGGCTATCTCGGCTTTCATGTTTGGCCACCAGTATAGAGTCTTAAGATCTTGATACATCTTGTCCGAACCAGGATGTACCGAATAGCGAGAGGTATGTGCTTCATCGAGCACCAGTTGTCTAAGATCCCCAGATCGTGGTATCCAGACTCGATTCATGAAGTACTGCAGACCGTCTGTTCCCAGTTCCAAGTGCTTATCCGCACCATGTAGGGTCTCAAGCCCGATGTTTTCTTCCTTCAATGCTTCACCCTGTGCTTCACGTATCTTATCAGGAAGATTAGAATGAATGGTGAGTTGCAAGGCTCGCACTCTTTTGGGTTTCGTTTCCTTTCGACTAAGGGCATCAGCTACTACGTTAGCTTTCCCTGGATGATACTTGATGGCACAGTCATAATCGTTCAAAAGTTCAACCCAACGACGTTGCCGTATGTTTAGTACCTTCTGGTCGAATATATGCTGAAGGCTCTTGTGATCAGTGAAAATTGTGCACTTTGTTCCATAGAGGTAGTGCCTCCAGATTTTAAGAGCGAAAACCACCGCTCCCAGCTCCAAATCATGAGTGGGGTAATTCTTCTCATGGACCTTCAATTGCCGCGATGCATATGCGATTACCTTATCACGTTGCATCAGTACGCACCCAAAGCCTTGGATAGACGCATCACAGTACACTACAAAGTCCTCCGTACCCTCAGGTAATGATAGTATCGGTGCACTGTAAAGTTTTGACTTTAGTAGCTGAAAAGCAGATTCTTGGGCGTCTCCCCACTTATAAGTAATACCTTTCTGTGTTAGGGTGGTGAGAGGTTGAGCGATCTTAGAAAACCCCTCGATAAATCTGCGATAGTATCCCGCGAGACCAAGAAATTGGCGCACTTCAGTAGGGGTACTAGGAGCCTCCCACTTTTTGATAGCGTCAATCTTGGCTGGGTCCACATGTATTCCTGCCTCGTTGACCACATGCCCAAGGAATTGGACTTCCCGAATCCAAAAATCGCATTTAGAAAACTTTGCATACAGCTGCTCATTCCTCAGTAGTTCCAAGATTAGCCGCAGGTGCTGCTCGTGCTCCTCCCTGCTCTTGGAGTAAATCAATATGTCATCTATGAACACTATGACGAATTTGTCCAAGTAGGGCTTGCACACACGGTTCATTAGACCCATGAACACAGCCGGTGAATTAGTTAGCCCACATGGCATTACCAAAAAAAAATCATAATGTCCATAACGGGTTCGAAACGCCATTTTCGCCACATCCTCTTCTCGGACTCTCAGCTGATGGTACCCCGACCTCAAATCAATCTTAGAGTAGAAGCTCGACCCTTTCAGTTGGTCGAACAAATCATCAATACGAGGTAAAGGATATCGGTTCTTAATCGTTACCTTGTTCAACTCCCGATAATCTATGCACATACGAAAGCTCCCATCTTTCTTCTTAACAAACAGAACTGGAGCTCCCCATGGCGAAGAACTGGGTCTAATGAAACCCCTATCCAATAGCTCTTGGAGTTGGGTAGACAGTTCTTGAAACTCCCCTGGTGCTAAACGGTATGGTGCGCGCGCAACTGGGGCTGCTCCAGGTGCAAGGTCAATCTGAAACTCCACTTGACGAACGAGTGGATGTCCAGGTAATTCCTCTGGGAATACATCTTGGAAGTCTCGGACCACTGGGATGTCCTCAATTCTAGTTTCAGTTTCAGCTCGAATGTCAGATATGTTAGCCAAAATGGCCGGACAGCCCTTGCGAATACACTTCTGGGCCTTCATATAGGAGATGATGCCCACCATGGCACCACCTCGATCACCCTGTATGGATAATAGTTCTCCACTTGGGAGAGGAATGCGAACAATTTTCTCCTGACAGAGAATTTCCGCGTGTTGCTTGGACAACTAGTCCATGCCAACCACGAGATCAAAGCTACCTAGGGTGATAGGTAAGAGGTTGATGGCAAACAATTGCCCATTCAACACGAACTTACAGTCACGATGTATATGGGTTACCTCGACAGGCTCCCATCGGCCAGTTCAATAGAGTATGGGGTATCTAGAAGAGTAGGAACCATCCCTAATTGTTTACTAAGTTTTGATGAAACAAAACTATAGTCCGCACCAGTATCATATAAAATAGAAGCAAGAGTGTCGTTCAAGGAATACGTACCCATCACGTCATTGCTATCAGTCCTAGCTTTCCCCAGGCCAATCACAAATGCTTTTCCCCAAGCCCCGTTATTGTTGCTACCGTTACGGTTGTTGTTGCAGGACTTATACCTCACACTACCCCACGTTCTCTTGCTATCACCAATAGTAGAAAATGAAGCACCATGCTTCAGAAAAGTACCATGATCGGCAGTCTCATCTGTGAGTTTGCGAGTCAAGTGAAAGATTTGTAGGTGAGCTGCAGTGGCCAAGCCACGAATCTGAGGGGCCCACCCTTTCGGTATTTGTAAGGTAGGTTAAATAGATTTGAGCCTATAGTGGCTATCTCCTGTAGCTTGGTAGTGTAGGCGTCGATCTCAGACCCATCCGTCCATATATAACAAAATTTCTAGATTTCACCACAGGGTGTTACGTTCTCCATCCAAGTATTTGTAACTCATCGAGTGTGCATGTAGCATACATTACCCCATCCTGCCTGGGGCAAATGCACATGGTAAAGACTTATACCATCGAAGCAATTAGACGGTCTCCTTCAGTTCCGTTGGAGTTATCGAGGTTTACAACCAATAAAAGGCTTGAAAATACGATGTGCGTTCAAGGTATAAGAAAGTTCAAATGTGGAAGTCAGGGGAAAAGAATGATTTAGCAAAATAGATCTTTACTAGCTTGGAAAGATGCGAGGGCCTCAACCACCCTCTCGTTGATCCTAAAACTCAGTCTTATCTAAGTTAGCAAAGGGAAATGAAAGAAAAGATAGGTAAGAAAAGGTAAGAGCCAATCGTCGCCATGCTCTGTCTAGATAGTAGAGCCTTCATCCTCACTTCCATGTGCTCGTCCTGCTCAGGTTCCCCTTCCATCTCTTATCCTTCCTCTTTTGCGATGTCAGTGTTATATGGTTCTCATCACGTACAATCTCCTTCTCTAGTCCTATGTGAACCAGTTTAGTGGTAAGCTGTACCACTCGTTCCTCCAATCGTGGCTATCAGCCATTAGTAGGTTTCATCCCCCCATGTGATGTTGCATTACATCGCAGGCTTTACGTAACTCCCCAAGAGTGTGTGTAACAAGTCCCGATCTAATGTGTTCCCATGAATCTACCATATACTTATGAGAAAACAAGGATATGAAGTCATACGTTCGCCCGCTCATACTAGGCGTAAGGTACTAAGGTAAGAAATAAGTTCTACTTGTGTATTCCAGTCCCGTCAATGTTACGAATGGAAGTAAGAAGGATCAAGTAACAAGGAACAAAAACTAATTGTCTCCTTTCTAGGTGACAAAAGATAAGTCTCAGCATTCGAATTCCTTCATAGTTGATTTAATGGTACCACGTCATGCACATCGTGCAGCTTCCTGTGTACGTGCGCCACAACGCTCGCAAGGGCTCCCTCCCTTGTACTATAGTTGTCTCCTCATCCATGAGGTTTGTTAGAAAACTACTCCCAGTAGTGCGTCACCTGGTGTAACCATGGGTTCCCACCATTGACGTGTTTAGAATTAGGTCTAGAACTAGGAGATAACATACCTCCTGAAATCATATGTTGTAGGTATGAGTAGCTAAAAGCTAGTTGTGCACTTAAGTTGTGAGTGTACTTATGCTATAATGGTTATAGACTAGACTCAACATGCAGTCCTAGTTCACTATAACCAATGGCTCTGATACCAATCTCTCACACCCTCAAATTTCCACTGCGGGGTTCATACCACGAGGCGCATGACATACCAGGATCCCATAGCCATAAGTCATATGAACGAACTCTAAATGCCCAAACCATTTAGTTCGTTTCAAAAACCAAGTTTAGTTAAGTTGCGGAAGCGTAAACCAAATTTAATCCTTTTAAAACCATGCGCAAAACACGCGCCCAAATTAAAACCATATGAAAGAAAATGTAAAAGCATAATATGTAATTTAGGTGTATGCCCAAGACCCCAAATGCAATGAAGTGTGCAGTGCTTTCTAATTCTGGCACCGGAAGCTAACTACCTGCAAAAGCATGTAAATCGTGGGTCAACAAACAATGTTGGTGAGTTCACTAGGTAAAGTAAATGAGTATGTAACTGCGCTGGTTTCCAAAACCACGTAATTAAGTAAGTTGTGTTGGTGCCCCGCACCGTGTAACCACTAATTCATCGCATGCCAAGGGTAGCTAACCCATTCATGATAACTAACCGAATATACCGAACTGCTATGTACGTGTAGCCACATAAGTGTGCCGTATGCCTGACATCATTGTCTATCCGCAATGATAATGTTTCGTAGCTATAGTTCACGCCCGCGCTCCCCGAGCCGGTGTGAGGTTTGTAATACCTAATAGCGCTATCAACTAATAACCCGCTTGCCAACCCTGGCAACTCATTCGGTACGTGAGGACTTACAAAATGATAGAAATGGTTCAGTTTATCAAGGACACAATTGCGAATTAGCAAAGTGACCGACCCTCACAAGGATCTATGGCATCCCAACCCGGGATGTGTAAGTAGTCCCAAACCGGACTAGAAAATGTTAAGTAAAGTGTCTCATACCTGAGACGCATGCTTTTGAGAAAAAGAGTAATGAAACTCACCTTAGGTCGCAAGTGAAAATCTAAATTCCACGAATAGTAACGTGCTACCGACTCCCTATTACAAATGTCACTAAGTGAGTATACGTGCGTAACCAACACACCATGTAACTCGTTTATCCAAGACTTTTAAAAGTTCAAAACCGTGTAGTGACACCTAATGACTCTACATGATCAAGTATGTCCTACGTATCCCGTTGATGATCATAGCAATTATTATCAGTTTAATACATCAAATACATCTCATACAAGTTTCCACACAAGTACATGTCAATTACATACCACATAGAACTCCAAATAGTCACTTAAAGACCCCGTACACAATCTGCGTTTTTAGGTCAGATTGTGCACTGTGAAAAACAATTTATTTAAAATACTTAACGAATGAATTAGAGTCCCAAATTTTTACTGACTTTTATTTGGGATTCACTCGACAATACCTATATTTTTTTGTCTTAATTCCAAACAAAAAAATTATGAAAATTCGTACAACCCAGCTATGTCCAGAAAATTTCCTCAACAGGTCAGTTTAGTAGGAAAATTCTTAAAAATTGTGTATTCATCCAAACGAGATGAATCCACTTGGAAAAGCTCTATTTTTCCAGTATTGACCTACTGTAAAAATTTCATAACCTAACTCCTTGTAAATCTCAAGTTATGACCATTTAAAGTTAGCCCAATTTACAAATCCGAAAATCTGATATGACCCCTAATCAATTAAAATTCCAAAAACGACTCATACGGTGTCCAAAATCGATGGTTTTGCCCATTATGAAAAGCTAAGACCTTGTACATTACAATCATGCAAAGAAATCATCAAAACAATTGATTTACCAACCCGTTACAGCCCCTTCAACACGTTCAAACAAATCTGTTAGAATCTTAAACTTGCATCCCAAGTAATCTACAAACCCTAATTCTTCATAAACATCCCTAATACATGTATAACACCTATAGTACTGATTAAAAACCATATTAATCATAGCAAAACACATATATTATCATATGAAAACCCTAATCATGGCTGCTAATAACAATCATCATCATCAAATCATCAAGAACATTCAAGAACTCCTACACATGCATGTATGCGATTTTGTATATATTATTTTTAGGGTTTTTAAAGTTTTTCAATCATTAAAATTCATCAAAAATCGTAAGAACGTATACCTTGTGAAATATTAAACTCCCTAGAGCCTTGAAATCAAACCCGAACTAGCTTGATTAGTGAAAGATTGCTTGATTGCTTGAAAACAAAGAGAGAGGGGGGTGGGGGTTTCGCACGGCACCAAGGGGACAAGGAGGTAGGGTTTTTATCTTTTCCTTGTCTCCTAATTATAAAAGGGCTTTGCTTGTTCCCCAAGCAATTGGTATTAGGGCCCTTCTAGTCCATTAACTTGACCCGTTAACCATGTTCTAGCCCAATACCGGACCCAATATTATTAACCATTCTAAATTGAATAAAAACCATTGTTTTTATTATTACATAGCATATTACTCATGTTGTGCACGTAATTTGCATAATCTACGCATTACCTTTCAGTTAGGCGATCATTCACAAAAACATGTAATTCACATAAGCACGTACTTCATGTTCACCCTAATTCAATTGTATATATTATTGCTATGTATGTCACATAATTCACCAACGTTTGGGATACAGGACTCATGTGTGTGTTTAACAAGGATTTTCCTATTTATAACATATGTTGACATCTTCTAACATATGTTAGCCCTACTTAACTAATCCTAGTTAAGTATCTAGCCATGTATGAACATGTAAGTTAACTAGAGTTCAGTAAAAGTATTTAACCTGAAAATGCGGGGTGTCACAACGATCACCCACGTTAAATTCAATAGGCCTCCTCCTCTTATCGGCATACGACTTCTGTCGATCTTGAGCTGCCTTCATGAAAGCTTTAATCTTACCAAGTTTTTCGGTGGTTGCCTCGACAACTTCCAAGCTACCCAATTGTTTCTGCCCAATGGAACCCCAACAAAGCGGAGTCCTGCACCTGCGCCCATACAACATCTCATACGATGGCATCCCAATAGTGGCATGATAGCTATTATTATAAGAAAACTCTGCCAAAGGTAGGTGATAATCCCAACTACCACCAAAGTCGATAATACATGCCCGCAACATATCTTCGAGAGTTTGGATGGTCCTTTCGGACTGACCATCTGTCTGCGGGTGATACGCGGTGCTGATGTGTAGCCTAGTACCCATTTCGTCATGGAACTTCTTCCAAAATTTCGACGTAAAACGAGTGTCCCTATCCGAAACAATAGACACAGGTACACCGTGCCTCGAAACAATCTCCCGAATGAATAAATCAGCTAACCGTTCAGAGTTTATGGTCTCTCGTATCGGTAAGAAGTGAGCACTCTTTGTCAACCTATCCACCACCACCCAAATAGTGTCACACCCCTTTGGCGTTTGGGGTAGTTTAGTGATGAAATCCATGGTAAGATGCTCCCACTTCCACTCCGGTACTTCCAACGGTTGGATCTTCCCAAACGGTTTCTGGTGTTCCGCCTTAACCTGTAAACAAGTCAAACACCTACTCACATACGTTGCTACCTCGTACTTCATTGCTGGCCACCAATAGTTTTGCTTGAGGTCTTGATACATTTTGGTCGCCCCTGGATGAATAGAATAGCGGGTTTTGTGTGCCTCATCCATGATTTTATCCCTAAACCCCCCATATCGAGGTATCCACATCCGCCCTTTCATGAACATAACCCCGTCTCCATTACTCTCCAAGAGTCCCTGTTGCCCCCACATACGCTCTGTCATGATCCACTCCACCTGTAAGGCTTCATTCTGAACACTAGAGATCTGTTTCATTATATCCGGCTTTAAGATAAGCTGGCACGACTTCACCCGAATGGGTTTAGGTCTCTCCTTTCGGCTCAACGCATCTGCCACCACGTTAGCCTTCCCTGGGTGATACATAATCTCCACGTCATAATCTTTGATCAACTCTAACCACCTGCGTTGCCTCATATTAAGGTCTTTCTGCTCGAAGAAGTATTTCAAACTCTTATGGTCGGTGTAGATTGTGCAAGGAACCCCATATAAGTAATGTCTCCATAGTTTAAGCGCGAAAACAACGGCCACCAACTCCAAATCATGAGTCGGGTAATTAACCTCGTGAGGTTTAAGCTGTCGCGAGGCATACGTTATTACCTTACCACGCTGCATGAGAACACACCCGAGACCCTTAAGTGACGCGTCCGAATACACCACTAAGTCCTCGGTACCATCCGGCAAGGCTAGGATCGGTGCATGTGTCAACCTTTTCTTCAGTTCAAGAAACGCGTTCTCCTGGTCTGAGTCCCAAACAAATTTTGCCTCCTTCTTAGTTAGTTTAGTCAATGAGGAAGCTATCTTAGAGAAATCCTGGATAAACCTCCGATAATAACCTGCCAAACCCAAGAAGCTACGAATCTCAGATGGTGATTTTGGTGTCGCCCAGTTCATCACTGCCTCCACCTTTGCAGGATCTACCATGATACCCTCGGAATTAATGACATGACCCAAAAATTGAACCTCACGCAACCAAAAAGCACACGTTGAGAATTTAGCGTAAAGTTTCTCATTCCTCAAGGTTTGAAGAACCTCTTCAAGATGTCGAGCATGGTCTTCTTCACTTTTGGAATATATGAGAATGTCATCAATGAAAACAATAACCGAATGGTCAAGCATCGGCCTACACACCAGATTCATCAAATCCATGAATGCCACGGGCGCGTTGGTCAAGCCAAAGGACATCACCAAAAACTCGTAATGCCCATAACGAGTACGAAAAGCAGTCTCCGGTACATCATGCTCTCGTATTTTCAGCTGATGATAGCCAGATCTAAGATCGATCTTCGAGAACCAACTAGCTCCTTGGAGTTGATCGAACAAGTCATCAATCCTTGGTAAAGGATACCTATTCTTCACAGTCAATTTGTTTAGTTCCCTGTAATCGATACACATCCGCATACTGCCATCCTTCTTTTTAACGAACAAAACCGGTGCACCCCAAGGTGAGATACTCGGTCTAATAAACCCTTTCTCGAGCAAGTCCTCCAATTGAGAAGAGAGTTCTTTCATTTCTGCAGGTGCGAGTCGGTAAGGCTCCCTGGCAACAGGCTTAGCTCCCGGCACGAGGTCTATCTGGAATTCAACCTCACGGTCCGGTGGCAACTCTGTTAAATCATCAGGAAATACATCCGGGTAACCCCACACCACAGGGACATTCCCTAGCTTAGGGGCATCAGTCCCCACTTCCAAGACTTGCGCCAAGAATGCTTTACACCCACGCTGCAACATTTTCCCTACCTTAAGCATAGAAACAATCCGAGGTAATGGGCAACTACCATCCCCATGAATAGTAATACGACCCCCGTCAGGAGCTGTAAGTCGCACGAGTTTTTACCCGCACACAATGTGAGCATCCACGGTAGCCAGCCAATCCATCCCAATAATAATATCAAAGCAACCCAATGACATCAAATACAGGCGGATGGGAAAACTATGCCCCGATAACTCGATCCGACAATCCTCCACGGCTTTAGTAACAAAGAATGAATTTCCTACTGCAACCTCGACCTCGAATAAGTGTCTAATATCTTTGGGGATCGCGCCTAATCTAGTACAAAATACGGTAGACATAAAGCTCGTACTAGCACCTGAATCAAACAAAACGGAGGCCCGAAGGCCATTAACCACAAATGTACCTAACACAATATCACATACAAAGTTAAAGGAATAGATACAAAAACAATCGAGTGGGTGGAATAAACAAACAAGATACCTGTCACAACGTCTGCCGTCGCCTTAGCCTCCTTCTGAGAGAGACTGAAAGCCCGGGCTTTGGTCCTTGGTACCTCTGTCTCGGTAGTTTTCCCAGCATCCCCAGCACCAGAGCTACTAGCGTGGGCCGCCTTGCATTTGTTAGAGAAATGCCCCGTGCCCTTACATTTATAGCACACCAAAGTTGGGCACTAATAGTGAGGGTGACCCGACTTCTTACAGCGGAAACAAATACATGTGCCCTGTTTGCACTCCCCCGAATGCGTCTTTCCACACTTACCACATTGTTTACTATCCCCGCTACTACCCACAATGTCAGTGACTTCAGTCTTCACTTTCTTGAGAACGGGTCCTGAAGTATCCGCCCCACTTCGCTTTCCATCGGAGCCACGGTTAGAGTTCCAATTCTTCTTATGATCCACGACATGCTCAACATCCCGCTGCTCATACAAAGTACCACTCATAGCCACCACCTCTTGAAATGTATCCATGCTAGTAGTCACAACACCCCGACGTATGTCCAATGGCAATCCCTGAACGTACCTCTTGATCCTTTTTGCTTCCGGTGTAACCATATCTGGGAACAAGCGAGCCAACTCATTAAACTTAGACGTGTACTCTTTGTGGGATAGATTCCCAGCTTCAAGATTAACAAACTTCTTCTCCAACTTATCCAACTCATGAGTCGGACAGAAATGCTCAATAACCAAAGTTTTCAACTCGTCCCACTTCATTCTCTTAACTGCTCTATCTCCCATGGCTTGCGTCAAGTTATCCCACCAACATAGACCCTCAGATACAAAAGAATGTGCTGCAAAAGTCACCTTGTCCTCATCCCGACACTTACTTATCCGCAACACAGCCTCCATTTCACGAATCCACTGGTGGGCTGCATAAATATCCTTATTGCCATCAAAAGAAGGTGGGTCACACTTTTTGAAATCGACATAAGTGCAACCTCCGGTGGCAACCCGACTAACTCGAGCCCGATCCTCATCACTGGAACAAATAGGTTCGGGTTCCCGGTGTCCCCTTCCGGATCCCCGTCTGGCATCCCTGTCAGCTCCAGTCACAGCCTTAACCACCTCAGCAATGATCTCAGGCATGCTACTGTGAAGAACCTGATACACTTCATCCGCAATCGCTTCTCTGACATCCGGCCCCAGCACGTCATGGTTACTAGTGTTTGACTCAGGAGTAGGTTCTCATTCCGAAGTGGGGTCTGGAATACGGCCACCCCCGCGACCACCCCCACGACCACCACCACAATTACCACGACCTCCACCACGACCGCCCCTAGATGACCGTGTTTTTGCCATACTATCCTTCAAGACAAAACCATCACATGATCAGTTACACGTATATTTAGTATGTATAAAGTAAGGGTAAACTTCTAATAACGTTGATCAAGTGCGATTAGCTGTTTACTTTACTTTAGTCACGCTAAACACAACAAGCTATGGTCACATCAAGAGTTATGCCTACATTTAACTTTTTATAAACGAAAACACATATAGTATTTAGTTTTTTTTATTTTAAAGGTTACCTCTTGGCGTGCAACTACTCAGCAGTTGACATTTCTTGTATCAGTTCGGTCCCATACCATATTCGAGTTCAAGTACACACTGCTCGAATCCCTCGAACAAGGGCTCTGATACCAACTTGTAAGCCCCTCAAAACCGACGGGTCAAACAGTTGGCATTCAAATACTAAACCATGAATTTAATATTCAAGAAGTCTTATTTATTATCAGAAAACACGCAGCGGAAAAGTAAATAGTTGAGTCATCCAAACATGAAATTCCCCATGACGGGTCAAAACGTATTTGTAGAAAAAAACAATAAGTTTGAAAGAAATAGTTTTCAAATAAATAGAGTAGATTCCTTATTTCAAAATGTCAACCGCCTCTGAGTAGTACTGCAGCAAGCCAAGGCATCCCCCTTTGTTCTTCAATTACCTGAAATCAAGCTAATATGCACGCAAATTCAGACGAGCTGAGTGAATTCAAGTTTTATTAAGTTCTTACATAATAAGTACATTGTCAAATAAAATTTGACAAAATACCTAACGTTAGAGTTACAATAAGCGCAATCCGCCTATATGTTCCCTAAACAAATGTGAATTCTAGAATAAGCGCAGTTCGCCTACTTAACAACAGGCTTTATTTTAAATCTACAATAAGCGCATTCCGCCTATTTGTTATAAAACTACAACAAGTCTACATAAGCGCATATCGCCTACCAAGACTCAAACCATAATTATAAATCAGAGCAGACATACTATATAACTATTATATCTTTGTTAATAATATCAGTAACCATCATACACAGTTTATATATGTATAAATATATAGTAAAGAATTAAACCTAACCAAGTATAAATCGAGGCAAATCCCGATCTAACAAGCAAGGTTTCACATACACTTTCAAAACATGCATATTAGCCCAAAATATTTTAAAACAGTAAAAAGGGCACATGAATTCACCTTAGTACGTGTATAGTTCGTCTCTCAATAGCAAGGGAGCACAAGCGAGCAAGTGGTCAATAACCTGGTAATGAGGACGTAAACGTCACCAATGTCCTAAGGTTTGTAAGGGAAAGAGAACATATGACACATGTCTTAGCTAATATTTTACTAAACTACTAGTGTATTAATATTTCCTTTCCGTGTGGTGGTATTACACTTAGGCATGTTGTACTAAGAAAATATAACAAATAATCTCAACACAAGACATCCTTGCCTAGTATTTCAAATCTTTAAATCATGCATATACCACCACCCCACATTAGTTAGTTTTAGGATTTGCAAGAAAACATGGATGAGCTATAAAAACTCTTGTCGCCATGTATATATTTTTTTTAAATTTACAACAGAATGTTCGAACATCTCCATGCCCATATCACCTTTGTATTTAAATCCTCATCAACATCTCACTTAATCAAAACCTACGCCATTAACCCTCTATGTTTTAGCAATCCCTTCGAACCAGCCATAGTTGATGGTTAACTCGGACCAAACAACCTAACCATTCTAACACGAGTTCGAAAGGTACGCGACAAACCTGGAGTGAGTTCTTAGATTCAGAAACAACTCCTTCAAGCTAGCGGTGGTGTGGTGATTAACCGAACCCTACGCGAACTCACAACACAAACAATAAGCGGTTGAGGTCTAGTGATCCGTTGCATTAAGGTCGATCGAGATCGAGATTAGAATTTTTTTTTTTTTTTGGTATTACCTTGGGTGATCCCGACAATGTACGGTGAGCCGAGGTCCCGGTATAAAGTCGTACGAACCTGAAAAAAAAAACACCCGATTTGCTATAGTCCGAGACGATGCAAGATCAAATCGGCAAGGAAGGTAAGGAACCAATATGGTACGAACCTGGGATAAGATCGGCAAGGACAAGATGTTGTTGTTTCCTTCAAGTCGTGTCAAGGTAAAAGAGATAGAAAATGCCGTAGGTTTAGGCGAGTAGAAGAAAGATATGTTTGTTTGTATTTGGTTGCTCCTTCCTCCTTTGTGTCGAGGTGATGACAACCAAACAGACGATTTGCGGGTGATGTCGGCCAAAAAGAGGCACGATTAAGTTATAATATAATGGTGTGGCATTAGGGTTGAGCTTATAGGGTTTTTAAGGTTAGTGATGACACCAACTTTTGCTATAAGGCCCTCCATCTCTTAGCCATTGTAACATATTCTCAAAGTTTTTTTTTAAAAAAATGCTAAAGAGCCCCCCTCCACTGAACCATCACAATAAAATACAAGTGTACAAACTCTACAAGGCGAGACACAAGTCCGGGAATCTACGGGTGTTACAAAATAAGACTACCAGCAACATCTGCAACAAAAGTATAAAATACAAGTATATTAAAAATCTATACAAATGAACTCATCTAGAATCTGAGTAACATAAAATATGTGAATAGATCAACCAACAGTCAATAGCGTATTTGCTTCTACACTCAGAATGTCTTTAAATGGAATGAACCTGAACGCATACTCAACACCTTCCCATCTGTTGTTATGATTCACAGTAGTACAACGATAAAAAACGATTTTAAAAGCATGGCCAACAACAGTGTATGGGTCCTTATTTTCACCAACACCAAATTTGGAGAGAACAATAATATCATCCTCATGAACTTTAGTGTCAAAATGTTGCACCAAATGACCTTTAATAGAAGCTTGAATCTTATCACCCTATAATAATTAATAATAAACAAAACATAAACATCAAACATAACAACTTTTTCAAAATACAGATATCAGTATATAACATGAACTTAAGACAGAAATATTAACGTAAAACAATATAAAAAAACATAAAAAATCATTTCCATTACCATACCTTCTCATTGATCAATAAGAGTTCCATCTTATAATTGTGTTTCCATTTTCGTATAACACGTCCCTTTATACTCCACATATCTTTCCCTGGATTTAGATCAGAAATAAAACTGAGACTATTGTTCACAACTTCCATTAATAGAGATTCAATATATTGATTTATTTATACAAAGATGAGACAAGTGCACAAACGTCAGAAAACACTTTGAATAAATTTAGAAGGTTGGTATTTTTATGTACTAATAGGATATATTTATAAAGGAAACTTATATTGCTATTTTTACCATTGCGCTATAAGTAAGAACTACACTGACAGCCTTAATTTAAAAATTCCAGCTTAAAAGTTGAAAATTGAATTAATAATAATAATATTTTATTATTATTATTTATATATGTGCAAAAAATAAGAATACCGATAAAGTCTATAGTTATATATTGTATTGTATTTAAGCTGATACAGCATCTGATAGTACGAACAATTGGGCCTTATATTTATTATTTATTTATTTCTATAATACGAAGATCTGTTTTACAACAACTGTTTAGTTATCAATAGATCTTCTCAAAAGAGTTGTCATATTTGCCAAACTGTCCTTCTTTGCCAACAAATGTTGTTAAAACAACTTTCATTAAAATAGATTTTCAATTACAATTTGCAATATGTCACGTACATGAATTAATTAATTAATAATAATAACAATATCAATATCAATATTTGCTGACACAACTCTTATTATTTCAAATTTCACCCTGTAAATTTTAAAATTCCAAAACACGCTTCCCTATGTGATTTAAAAACTTCCCTCCTAAAGATTCAAAACATAGTGCTTACTTATTAAAGATAGTTTTAAAATAATTTTTATAATTATTTAATTATCAAAATGAAATGACACTATAACTAATATTGTAGAAAATAACCAGCCGGTTTGAAAAATATTTTTTATAAAATATAACCTATCAACTTGAATATTATTGAACAATACAACAAACTATATACATAATGATACAATGTTTTATCTTATATAAATCAATTAATTATTTAATTAATAAAATATAATAATAAAAATATTTCATCTTAAAAAACTTATTATTTGGCACTCAAAAAATCTAATGTTCAGAATCGTAAATACACTTCCCTTATATAAGTTAAAAACATCTTCTTGAATATTCAAAACTTGCGCTTAAATGTTGTGACACCCGGCATATTCAGGTTAACACTTTTCATACTTCACATACATACGTTTCATACTTTGCATACATACGAGTCTACCTCAACGAAAACATTGAAAACAACTACTTAGTATCATACTTAACAGGGTCGGTTGAGTAGTGTCAATGATTCGGGAATCATCGTGAGTCGTTACAATGGTCCGAGGGATCGTTGGGTGTTGGTCCATAACCATGAGTACAAGGGTTGGCAATTCGTAGAACCGTCGGGTTATTGCACACACGCAAGTCTTAAGTCCCAGGAATTGGTGATCGGAAGGGAACGTGTTAGTTATCATGCATTATATACTTATAATCATTACATGACTTGTCGGCATGTGAAAACGTGCTTATATATGTTAACATAGTGTTTAACGTGCCAAAACCCCGGTTATATATGCTGCAGGCGATTAGGCCACTGTGAATGGCCTAATCGCTAGTAAGATAGGCGATTAGGGGAAACATTATGGGCGATTGGGGCCAATCGCTATAAGTTGCATGCGATTGGAAGCCCTAATCGCCTATACTGTTATACAATCGCCTAACGTGTATTAAACGACTAGAAACACCTATAAATACCACCCTTATGTTTTAAAACATCATTTGTGAAACCCTAATACACCCCAAAGCTACCCCACGCCTTATTCAACCTCTGAAACACGTTTTTGCTCAAGAAATCACATTTCCAAGCTTTACACCTCATAATCTCACAATTTCAAGGTGTGTTCTTCATCCCAAACCTTTGTAATGATATTGTTTTGCTCCCTAAAGGACCAGACCTAGTTTCTAAACATTTGTGTCTTTGAAAACTCATTAAAATCAGTTTCTAAACAAACCCAAACCTCTATGCTTGTTATATGTGATGTATTCATGCAAGATAGGATTTTTATCGTTTAAACATGGTTGTTCTTGTGTTATTGATATGTTTCCAATCTAAATGAGTTGATATGATGTTATCCTAGGAGTTTGAAGGTTCATAGATGTGTAATATTGATATTAGGCATTTTGACCCATTTGAATGATTATGGAGGATTGATGATGATATGTTGTGTTTTGTTGATTGTTTGAGGTTAGGGTTTACTCTAGGATGATGCTAGAACAGTAGGATAGTGTCGGACAATGTCATTATGTGATAAAATCTGGATATTTGCTATTTAGGGTAAGTTTTGCATGTTGATGTGATGTTTACATGCTAGTTATTCTATTTTGGGAAAATGCTTGCATTCGGGATAGTTGGGATGATAATAAATTAGGGGTTTTTGCTTGAAATAGTTGGATTAATGTTTTGGGTTTGATATTGGGTGTTTCCACATGCTTCGGATCTGATTTGGAGGGTTAAACGCACAAAAGGCAGCAGGGGCGATTAGGGGATCCCTAATCGCCTATACAGGGGCGATTGGCCCCAATCGCATGCTACATGAGGCGATTGGGAGCCTAATCGCTAGTATGCTCATGTGATTACATTCCTAATCGCCAGTTGACCATCCTAATCACCAGTTGACTTTCCTAACTGCATGTTTGATTCCTAATCGCGTGTACTGCTGTCATGTGTGTATTTTAGCATCCCGAAACACGGTTTGACACCTAGGAACATGTTAGGAACCCCGTGACATGTCCAATAACTAGTTATACGTGTTCGGACTTTTTATGCATTAATTAGGCTTCATGCTAGATATAGTAAACTGTGGTGTATACTAAGTGTTTGATTGCATATGATTGCATGATATCTTGCATTCGGCTAACACGTGGGATGTCAGGTCACCAATGGGATGTCGAGTCTTGTCTGGTGTGGTCGGTTAAACGTTTAAACATCATTTCAAATATACATGGTTATGGTCTGGACTGTTGGGGACTAATCAACCTACGGGTTGTTAGTCTAACATCTTATACTCTCATCATGATAGGTCACCGATAGTTAGTGCCGTCTATTGAGCGGGTTTACTTGTCTTAGAGGGGAAGCAGTATCAGGTGAGTTTCACGGCCCCACTTTAAGTCTTTATATTTCGGTGGAGACACATGCTTTATACTTATTCCATAAATTATCATGTTATACTAGAGTTAATTCATTGACATACTATGCGATACGTAAAGTCCCGCGTAAACCATGAATGTGCGGGGCACAACGGGGGAAATGTGCATAGATCTATTGGAACTGACAGACCCCACTCGTCGGCTGGGAGCCGGGTGGGTGCATATTGTCTCGGTCATAACGCTACCGTGGGACGGTAGTGCATATCGTTTCGGGCAAACTCATATATCGTTGTCTGTAATGGTTTCCAAGTCGTAGTAGTATTATTCATGCGTCTAGCTAACGCTATCATTTCTAACATAGTGATAACATGATGGCTTTCATTACTTAAATGTTTAACATAAAACCTGTGAACTCACCGGCATTATTTGCTGACGTTTTAGCATGTTTGTCTCAGGTCGTTGAGGTAGCAGCATTGCATAGGCGCACGGAGTCTCACGTCATCTAGGATTCATATGCATCTTACTTAGCATTTTCAGACTTTTATGCTTTTACTTTCGAGTTGTAATAAAATTTTACGCTTCCGCAGCGATGGATTGTTTATGAAAACTTAATGGTTTATTTACGTCGTTTTTATGTATCATATAGTGTCGTTTATTGTGACCGTTGACTTAGATCCTAGTTTGTCACGCCCCTCGCGGTAAAACCCCGCATGTGGAATTTGAGGGTGTGACAAATGTAATATTTATTAGTATAGTTGCAATATCTGTTTTACAACAACTGTTAATAATAACAACAGATGTTGTTAAAACAGCTACCTTCAAATAGAATTTCACTTTAAATATTATATCTTATACAACAACTCTTATTACAACAACTCTTATTATTTGCAACTCGGCCCTGTTAATGTTAAAATTCCTAAACACGCTTCCCTATGTGATTTAAAACTTTCCCTCCTAAAAATTCAAAACTTAGGACTTAAAAGTTCCCTCTTCAATATTAAAAACTTGGGCTTAAATACAAAACTTTAAGAATAGGGATTCACTTTTGTTTACGTATAGCAGCGGAGGTCATAACACACAAATTGATTATCTTATGATGAGGTGTGAAGATCGTCGATGGTGGAGGGATTGCAAGGTTATTCCAGGCGAGGCAGTAGTAGCTCAACACCGTTTACTAGTGGCAGATATAGTCATGAGAGAAAGATTGTCTAAGGGGGTTGAAAAAATGCGACCCACGATCCGATGGGGCAATTTGAAAGGTGATAAGATAGCAGAGTTCAAAGAAAAGGTTGTCTCGATGGCATCGACTCCACTTGATGTGGACACAAACCAAATGTGGGAGGCTATGGCAACAACCATTACTCATGCAGCGACGGTGACTCTAGGGGTTACAAAAGAGAAGACAGGTGGGCATAAGGAGTCCTGGTGGTGGAATGAGGAGGTACAAACCAAAGTAAAAAATAAGCAAGGGAGTTTTAGGGATCTTTTGGGATGCACGAGCGACGTGGAACGTGAGAGATTGAGTGAGATATACAAAAAGTCAAAGAAAGAGGCGAAGAAAGTTGTGACTGATGCAAAGAACACAGCCTATAAGAAGATGTATGAGCGCCTAGAAACTAAGAAAGGAGAGTGCGATATGTTCAAGATAGCCAAAGCTAGGGAGCGTAGGAGAAGAGATCTAGGGGTAATAAAGTTTATAAAGGGAGAGTATGGACGTGTGTTAGTCAAGGGACATGACATTAAGTTGAGATGGCAAACGTACTTCCACAAACTTTTCAATGGTGAAGGTGCATACCAGGACGAAAGCGACATCCCGATTACGCTAGGGAACAACTTTTTTTGTAGGCGTATCACACAAAGAGAGGTGAAATCAGCACTTAGGAAGATGGGAAGGGCTAAGGCGGTTGGCCCAGACAACATACCAATTGAGGCGTGGAGGTGTTTAGGAGATGAAGGAGTCCATTGGCTAACAAACTTATTCAATCGTATTTTTGAATCTGGAAGAATGCCAGAACAGTGGAGGCGAAGTATTGTAGTGCCTTTATATAAGAACAGAGGAGATGCCCAAAGTTGTGGGAACTATAGAGGAATTAAGTTGTTAGGACATACCATGAAATTATGGGAGAGGGTGATTGAGACTAGACTTAGAAAGCAAACTCAGGTTTCAGTAAACCAATTTGGTTTTATGCTAGGGAGGTCTACTACGGAAGCGATACACATTCTAAGGAGATTGATGGAAAAATATAGAGAGAGAAAGCGGGATCTACATATGCTTTTCATTGACCTAGAAAAGGCATACGATAGTGTACCTCGTAGGTTGATTTGGGAAAGTCTAAAGGGTAGAGGGATTCCTAGGAAGTATTTAGAATTAATAAGGGATATGTATGATAGGTTAGTGACTAGCGTCCGGTCACCGGTAGGAGATACTGATTTTTTTCCTGTGGAGGTAAGGCTCCACCAAGGGTCTTCTTTGAGCCCTTTACTTTTTGCTGTTGTCCTAGATGAGTTGTCTAAGATGATTCAAGAGACGGTTCCGTGGTGTTTACTTTTTGCGGATGATATTGTGTTAGTTGCCGAGAGTAAACAGGGCTTAAATGAGAAGTTAGAGGACTGGCGAGTAGCTCTAGAGGGCAAAGGTTTTTAGATTAGTCGATCTAAGACCGAGTATTTGTATTGTGATTTCAGTGGCGTAGAGAACGATGAGGATACCCAGATTACCATTGGAGGTCAAGTGTTTCCGCAGGTAACTAAGCTCAAGTATTTGGGATCGTTTGTACAAAGGGATGGGGAGATCGACAGTGATGTGGTACACCGCATTCAGGATGGATGGTGTAAGTGGAGAGCAGCCACTGGAGTTTTGTGTGATAAGAGATTTCCTGTTAAATTAAAGGGGAAATTTTATAGGGCAGCAATTAGACATGCTATGTTATATGGGACAGATTGTTGGGCCATCAAGAAAACACATGCACATAAGATGGACGTAGCAGAGATGAGGATGCTGAGGTGGATGTGTGGGCACACAAGGTTAGACAGGATAAGAAATGAGGTTCTTAGAGAAAGGTTGGGAGTAGCTAGTATATCCGATAAGATAAAGGAGGGGAGACTAAGGTGGTTCGGGCATGTGAAGAGGAGACAGATGACGGAGCCAGTTAGGGCGGTGGAAAACCTTACTGTGGAGGGGAAGAGGGGTAGGGGTAGGCCAAGGTTGACTTGGGATGAGAGGATTAGGAAAGATCTACAAGAGTTACACCTCTCTAAGGACATGGTCCAGGATAGGAGTTTGTGGAGACTTAGGATTAAGGTTAAAGACTGTTAGGATAGGTTCATCAGTGCTTTTAGATGTGGCATAGGAAATTAGATTTCACCCTCACGTTTTTGTTGGTCTTTACGCGTGATTGTCTTCTTGTGCTTTAAGGGTTCTTTATATGTTATTTCTCGTTGTTTATCTTTTACTTTTGCCATGTAGTCTTTCCGCCATTTATGTGATATTGGTAGTTTAAATTATTATCATCATTTTTTTTTAGTCGGGGTCTTTTTGGAAGCAGCCTCTCTATTCTCAGGGATAGAGGTAAGGTCTGTCTACATCCCACCCTCCCCAGACCCTACCAATAGTTTACTATTTGTGGGATTCACTGGGTATGGTTGTTGTTGTTGTTGCTTAAATATATTATTTATTATTATAATTGGAAGATCTGTTTTACAACAACTGTAAACTTGTTAACAGATGTTGTTAAAACAGCTGTCATCAAATAGAATTTCACTTAAAGCTTACAATGTTATATCTTATATAAATCAATTAATTAATTAATTAATTAATTAATTAATAATGCTACAAACACTATTGATGAGAGTTTGTAAACTAACATAGAGGTAAACAATAAAAATAGAGTTTCAAAACTTTGCTTATTTCCCAACAAATGTTGTTGAAACAGCTTTCATCAAAATAGATTTTCAATTACAATTAGCAATATGGCACGTACATGAATTAATTAATTAATTAATTAATAATAAAAATATCTATATTTGATCACACAACTCTTATTATTTGCAATTTCACCATGTTCATGTTAAAATTCCTAAACACGCTTCTCTATGTGATTTAAAATTTTCCCTCCTAAATATTCAAAACTTAGGGCTTACTTATTAAAGATAGTTTTAAAATAATTTTTATAATTATTTAATTATCAAAATGAAATGACGCTAATACAAAATTTGTAGAAAATAACCAGCCGGTTTGAAAAATGTTTTTTTATAAAATATAACCTATCAACTTGAATATTATTGAACAATACGACAAACTATATACATAATGATACAATGTTTTATCTTATATAAATCAACTAATTATTTAATTAGTAATATATAATAATAAAAATATTTCATCTCAAAAAACTTATTATTTGGCACTCAAAAAGGCTAATGTTCAAAATCGTAAATACACTTCCCTATCCTAAGTTATAAACATCTTCTTGAATATTCAAAACTTGGGCTTAAATGTAATATTTATTATTATAATTGGAAGATCTATTTTACAACAACTGTTAATAATAACAACAGATGTTGTTCAAACAGCTGCCTTCAAATAGAATTTCACTTGAAATGTTATATGTTATACAACAACTCTTATTACAACAACTCTTATTATTTGCAACTCGACCTTGTTAATGTTAAAATTCCTAAACACGCTTCCCTATGTGATTTAAAACTTTCCCTCCTAAAAATTCAAAACTTAGGACTTAAAAGTTCCATCTTCAATATTCAAAACTTGGGCTAAATATATTATTTATTATTATAATTGGAAAATCTGTTTTACAACAACTGTAAACTTGTTAACAGATGTTAAAACAGCTGTCATCAAATAGAATTTCACTTAAAGCTTACAATGTTATATTTTATATAAATCAATTAATTAATTATTTAATTAATAATAATGCTACTAACACTATTGATGAGAGTTTGTAAACTAACATAGAGGTAAACAATTAAATAGAGTTTCAAAACTTTGCTTATTTCCCAACAAATGTTGTTGAAACAGCTTTCATCAAAATAGATTTTCAATTACAATTAGCAATATGTCATGTATATGAATTAATTTGTTAATTAATTAATAATAATAAAAATATCAATATTTGCTAACACAACTCTTATTATTTGCAATTTCACCCTGTTCATGTTAAAATTCCTAAACACGCTTCTCTATGTGATTTAAAATTTTCCCTCCTAAATATTCAAAACTTAGGGCTTACTTATTAAAGATAGTTTTAAAATAATTTTTATAATTATTTAATTATCAAAATGAAATGACGCTAATACAAAATTTTTAAAAAATAACCAACAGGTTAGAAAAATGTTTTTTATAAAATATAACCTATCAACTTGAATATTATTGAACAATACAACAAACTATATACATAATGATACAATGTTTTATCTTATATAAATCAATTAATTATATAATTAATAAAATATAATAATAAAAATATCTCATCTTAAAAAAGTTATTATTTGGCACTCAACACACATAATATTCAGAATCGTAAATACACTTCCATATCATGGAAACTATTTTTGGACTAAAATGATTAACATGGAGAATGACTACACTAACGTGGAAACTATTAAGTAGAAGAAAGAAGACTAACATCACCAATCCACATTATCATTAGCTCGATAATTTCAACATGGTTCTAGAGGTTAAAATTGGGCTTAAATGTAATATTTATTATTACAATTGCAAGTTCTATTTTACAACAACTGTTAATAATAACAACAGATGTGGTTAAAACAGTTGCCTTCAAGTAGAATTTCCCTTGCAATGTTATATCTTAAACAACAACTCTTATTATTTGCAACTCAACCATGTTAATGTTAAAATTCTTAAACATGCTTCCCTATGTGGTTTAAAACTTTCCATCCTAAAGATTCAAAACTTAGGACTTAAAAGTTCCCTCTTCAATATTTAATAGTTGGGCTTAAATATATTATTTATTATTATAATTGGAAGGTCTTTTTAAAACAACTGTAAACTTGTGAACAGATGTTGTTAAAACAGCTGTCATCAAATAGAATTTCACTTAAAGCTTACAATGTTATACCAACTTGTAAGACCCTCAAAACCGACAGGTCAAACAGTTGGCATTCAAATACTAAAACCATGTTAACAATTCAAAGGAAATCTTATTTTATTTCAGAAAATACGCAGCGGAATGTTAAACTAAATTATTAAATTTTTAAACATGGATTGCCCAAGACAAATCAAAAGAATATTTAATAATCAACTAAAAGCTTAAACAAAATATGTAAATAACGTTCGAGCAAATCTTGTAGATGTCTTCTTAATTGAAATGTCAACCGCAACTGAGTAGCTCCACTGCATGCCAAAGCGCCCTTTATTCATCCACAACCTGAAATCAATCTAACGTGTATGCAAAAGTCAGCTACGCTGAGTGAGTTCAAGTTTTATAAGTTTTCAATAATAGTAAGTTGTTAAAATAAACGATAACAAAATACTATAACCTTTGAGTTAACAATACGCGCAATCCGCCTAATTATTCCCTAAGCAATATTTAAAGTCTAGGATAAGCGCAATCCGCCTATTTAACCAAGACTCCAATTTCCAACTGTAATAAGCGCATTCCGCTTATCAACATAAAGTACAATCAAGTCTATTTAACTCAACCAAGTCTAGAGATCAAAGCAGGCATCTTCCACTTCTGTCATGGCTCAGTTTATAATAACACATACAACATAAACCATGTAACAACCATGACACAAAACTAATACCATAAATCAGATCAGGCCTATCCCACTTCTAATAACACATATAACTCAAGCCATAAAATAACACATTAGGCGCATTTCGCCTACTTACACTCACACTACTACAATTGTTAATAAAAGTCGCGGTTATAATTATCAATAGACGCGGGTATTTCCATCCGCGACTTTAGAAGAGTTTACCGCGACTAATTTTGTGCATATATTATAAAAGAACCGCGACTTTAGATGATACCGCGATTCTTGAGAGAAATAAAAGGAACCGCGACATTTAATATTTATACCACCGCGACTTCTGTGATGCAACCGCGATTTCTATGTGTCTATCATACAACCGCGACTTTTGACATTGATGCAATTATACAACCGCGACTTTTGACAATTTGACCATTTAATAACTTTTTAACCTACACACCAACCATCTTCTTCATTCAACAGCAGCCGTCACAATTCACCATTCCTGTTCCTAGTCAACCTTCAATTCTACCATTAATAACTTTTAAGGTTAGTAACTTTTTATATTAATAAGTTAGTGTTTCTTTTTCTTGTAATAATAATATTATTTGTTTAAATTCTATATTTTTATTAAAATTTATATTTTTTTATTGCAACTTTTATCACTAGATTATAATCAGACTTAATTTTATATATATATATATATAATTACAAATATATATATATATGTGCATGTATATATCCCGCTTTAGGTTAACCCTTTAGAATATACGTCATACCCGTTCAAAATTTATCTAATAGAGATAAATTTTGAATTGTCCCCGTTCGGGACTGCTTTTTGAATATTCTATCTCATTTAGGATATGTATACATTTTAACGAGGCGGCATTTAAGAAAAAATCGGTTGGTATTTCCTCTACTCCCACGAGTTTGCGGTTTTACGCATGCTTGGGGAGTTAGGGGGAAATGCTGCCGATTTTTTCTTAAATGTCGTCTCGTTAAAAGTATACATGTGAGGTAGAATATTCAAAAAGTGGGTTAGGATCCACCACCTTAGACCACCGATTTACATCATATGCATATGTTCATATCATTTATTTGTACATTTTGATTTTCAGATGAATCGTGATGACTGGATGTACAAACGAAGTCGCACTGATGCAGTTTATATGGCGGGTGTTCGGAATTTTATTAACATCGCAGAAGCTCATAGGGTGAATACAGGAGATCATTTAATTTTTTGTCCTTGTGCATCGTGTACAAACTTCCAGAAACTTGATATTAAAGATATAAAGTTTCATTTGTTAAGATATGGTTTTATGCCTAGATATACTTGTTGGTCAAAGCACGGGGAATTGCTTTCTAACCGTGGCACGTCGTCACTCAGTGCAGTCAATGATACAAGTAATGATAACGAACACAATATTGATCACGAAAATGACGTTTTGAATGATGACAATGATAACTTATTGAATGATGACAATGATAACTTAAACGATATGTATAATGATTTAGAGACTAACATTGGTGATGACGAGCAAAATAAATTAAGACAATTACTTGAAGATGATTTAAAACCACTGTATGATGGTTGTGAGAAGTATTCAAAACTTCGTGCTGTTTTAAGATTGTCTACCTTAAAGTCAATACACGGATGGACTGATAAGAGTTTCACAGATCTATTGGTGCTATTAAATGACATGCTTCCTGAAGGTAACGAGTTACCACTTTCGTTATACCAAGCAAAAAAAATGATGTGCCCAATGGGATTAGAAGTTAAAAGAATACATGCATGTCCAAATGATTGTATGTTGTATACAAAAGAGTTTGAAAATGATCATACGTGTTCTAAGTGTGGTGCGTCTAGATATAAACGTAAAAGTGAAACAGATGAAGTTGATGATGACGTGTCGAAAAATGGACCACCGGCTAAAATGTTGTGGTATCTCCCTATTATACCTAGACTGAAACGGTTATTTGCAAATAAGAAAGAAGCAAAATTGTTACGTTGGCATTCAGATGACCGTATAAATGATGGAAAATTAAGACATGTGGCTGATTCACCTCAATGGAGAACTATTGATAATAGGTATCCAGAATTTGGTAACGAGATCAGAAACATACGGTTTGGACTTAGCTCGGACGGGATCAACCCTTTTAGAAACATGAGTAGTCGTCATAGTACGTGGCCGGTTCTTCTTTGCATCTACAACCTTCCACCGTGGTTATGTATGAAAAAAAAATACATAATGATGTCGTTGTTGATTCAAGGCCCGAAACAACCCGGTAATGACATTGATGTTTATTTATCTCCATTGATAGATGACCTTAAAACTCTATGGAGTCCGGGTGTCAAAGTATACGATTCTTATAAGAAAGAATTTTTTGATTTGCGTGCCATGATTTTTTTGCACCATAAGTGATTTTCCAGCATATGGCAACTTGTCAGGATACAGTACGAAAGGTAAACTAGCGTGTCCTGTTTGTGAAGATGACACGAGTTCGATGCGGTTAAATAATTGCAAAAAAACTGTTTACATGGGACATCGAAGATTCCTTCCAGATAATCATGATTTTCGGGATAGAACGGTGGAGTTTGATGGAAAAACTGAGCATAGAAATGTAAGGAAAGAATTTGACGCGTTTTCACGAGTTAGAAATTTAAAAGTCGTATTAGGGAAATAGGGAAAAGAAAGAAAAGAAGTCGGTCTTCACGAGCTAGAAAGGAAAGAACCCGTCCTGAACCAGTAGGCATTTGGAAAAAAAAGTCTATCTTTTGGGACTTGCCTTACTGGAAGCATTTACAAGTTAGACACTGCCTGGATGTTATGCATATCGAGAAAAATGTATGTGAAAGCCTACTTGGCTTATTGTTAAACATTCCCGGGAAAACTAAAGATGGGATCAAAGTCCGTAAAGACATGCAAGAAATGGGAATACGTGAAGGGCTCCATCCTGTTGTGCAACCCAAGGGTTTTTTTCTGCCACCAGCGTGCTATACAATGTCAACAAAGGAAAAAAAAAACTTTTTGTGAGTGTTTACACAACATTAAAGTTCCTTCCAGCTATTCTGCAAACATTAAAAGGTTGGTGTCATTGAAAGACTATAAACTGCTTGGTATGAAGTCTCATGATTGTCATGTTTTGATGACACATATGATTCCTATTGCAATCCGTGGATCTTTGCCAGATAAAATCCGACATACTATCACAAAACTGTGTTTGTTTTTCAACACGATTCATTCAAAAGTGATTGATCCACAGTCACTAGAAAATTTGCAAAAAGAAATTATTGTCACACTTTGTGAACTTGAGATGTATTTCCCACCGTCCTTTTTTGATGTGATGGTTCACCTGGTAATCCATATCGTGAGAGAAATTCAAGCATGTGGTCCTGTATTTCTCCGCTACATGTACCCTTTTGAAAGATATATGGGTTTTTTAAAAGCTTATGTAAGAAACCGTGGTAGGCCCGAGGGCAGTATCATTGAAGGATATACTTCCGAAGAAGTGAATGAGTTCTGCATAGGTTATTTGGATTGTGACAAAAGTATTGGTGTTCCTCAGTCTCGTCACTCGGGTAGACTTGAAGGGAAAGGAGTTGTTGGCATGAAAGTAATATCCCCAACTTACGTCTCTTTGCAACTTGCACAATTAGTTGTCTTACAACACATGGCCTGTATTGCTCCTTATGTTAACGAGCACATGGAAACATTACGATCGACTTACAGGGGTAAGACAACATATTGGTATGAAAAAAAGCATAATGAAGAGTTTGTTAGCTGGTTGAAAACAAAGGTAATGACAAATAGCGAAGCTATTGTTGACATAGCTGTAAAGAAGTTGGGTCAGGGTCCACTTAAAGTAACATCTTACCAAGGGTACGACATTAATGGTTATACATTTTACACCAAAGATCAAGATGCAAAAAGTACAATGCAGAATAGTGGAGTTACTGTAGTAGCCACATCGACCCAATACGACAGGACGAACCGTGATATACGGACAAAAATAGCCAAAGACTCTTATTACGGTGTCATACAAGAAATATGGGAATTGGATTATGGTTTCACCACAATACCTTTGTTCAAATGTAAGTGGGTGAATAACCTAAGAGGCGTTACAGTTGACAAATATGGTTTTACACTTGTGGACCTTAACACAGATGGCTATGCGTCTGAACCATTCGTTCTAGCAAAATTAGTATCACAAGTGTTTTTTGTTAACGACCCGAGCAAACCAAAATGGGATATTGTACTTCATGGTAAGCGACGTATTCTTGGTGTTGATGATGTCGTTGATGAGGAAGAATATGACCAGTTTGATGACCTGCCACCATTTTCTGTCGGTATTCAACCAGTGAATGATGCATTTGACGGTTCCGACACATATAAAAGAACCGACCACTACGAGGGGATATATGTTTAACTAAATGTAAAAGGTTAGATGTATTTTCTTTTAATGACAAATTTTAAGTATATTTTCTTTTATCAATTAGTTAGTACATTGAACAAAAACAATATAAATAATAGTTCGTTTAGGCTCGTGAGCTCAATAAGTGAAGCCCGAGCTCGAGTAACTCGCGAGCAGCTCGGCTTGTTTGCACCCCTAATTAATACTAATAATAACTACACAGGTACACATATATTTTCAGATAAATTAAACTAAATACTTCTAATTAAAATTTAGATAAAACTTACTGTTATTTTAATTAAAATTCTATAACACTTAACATAGAAAAGAGCCCCTAAGATAAAACTTACCCCTGTAAGTCGATCCCGCCTAAATTAGTCTCCAAAAGAAACCCTAAGTTCACAAATCCCGCCATTAACACCTCCGCTCCCGCCTAAGTTCACAGACGACTCAGCCCTCTCAGCCCTTAACTTCTCAGCCCTCAACTTCTCAGCCCTCCACAGCCTCACAGACGACTCAGACGGCTCAGTTCACAGACGACTCAGACGGTTACCGATGACTGACTCCACAGAAGGTAAATTTCTTTTTGAACTTATGGTTGTCTGTGTCGGTTTGGATTTTTAATTGCTTATGGAGAATCTATTGCACCCACTTGTATGATTGTGGCCCCAAGTGTCGTTTATGATTTTTAATTGATTTGTATATATATGTGTTTCTTTATGGAGAATATATTGCACGTGTATGATTGTGGCCCCAAGTGTCGATTATGATTTTTAATTGATTTGTATATATGATTGTGGTCCCAAACAAATATAAAAATTGCTTTGTATGCCATCTGTGTCAATTATTGCTTTGTATACATATGTGTTTCTTTTAGGGTTTGTATACAGGTCACTAACACTTGTCAATTATTTATAAAAAGTGAATGTATTTTAGGGTTGTAGTTCTAACCAGTAACCAGCAATATGCTTTAATAATTTGGTTGCTGAGACCTGCAGGTTGTCGTTTATCTCTAATGGGTAGAGTGAATGAAAATATAGACATGATAAAATATTAAAATGGATATAAAGTCATACTTAGTGTATTTATGATGCATAAAACCTGCAGCAAGCAAGTAGGAATCTGAATGAATCACTAGGTTGCATACACACACATCTGAGTGGATAAGAGAAGATAGGTTGCAGCAATAGGTTGCAGCCAATCCAACTATACTTGCATTCAAACTGTAGAAAGTTTCAGCTTTCGGTACCTGTTTTACAGAAGTTGTATATAGGAGACTAATTTTATATCATAACGATTTTGCTGGAGCTTTCACAGTTAACCAGAATCTTGGTTTTAAAAAGCGCTAGGCGCACAAAAGCGACGAGGTCTAAGCGCATCGCGCGAAGCGCAAAGCGCAAAAAGCGTGGGATTTTCGTACCCGAAGCGCACACTAATTATATAAATTTTTTTATATATCCCATATATATTCGATGAGTTTTTAGCTTCATTTACCCCAAATATAGCTATAAATAAGGTTTTTATGTGATTTTACCTACATGTACAAGCCAAAAACACCAAGGTACAACATTTTTATGCATAAAAAATACCCAAAATACGTGAGGCGCGCGCCTCAGGCAGAAAAGCGCCTGAAATTTGATAAAAAAGCGCCTGAGGCGCGCGCCTTTGGGAAATAGGATAGGCGCAAAGCCCTGAGGCGCCCTAGGCTGCGCCTTGATGCGCCTTGCGCCTAGGCGCGCCTCAGGCGCGCTTTTTAAAACCCAGACCAGAATAACAATTGCTTTTGTTTAATTGCAGCCACTTCAATTACGCCTAAACGAAAAACACGCGGTGTTGCTAGATGTAAAAGAAAGTTGAAGCCCGAAGAAATGTATATTGACCTTAATGTAAATAATCTACCGATTGGTGAACACCAAACTTATTTTGATAATTGGCTTGGATTGGAAACTCGAACTTACTTTCCCGAATACTGGATTCAGTCACATGAGTATTCGAAAGAAAAATGGCACGAATTGTGGCTACATATTAAGGTAGTTCGTCACGTGTTTTTTAAATAGTTAGAAATGTGAGATATATGTTAATTATTGTTATTTATTTGCACATATTTAGGAGTCGTGGCATTTTCAAGACGATGTTGCAGAGACAGCTATCATAAAGAAAGCCAAAAAAGGGCGAACAGATTTTATAAGCGCACAGCTTTGGAGGTGGTACAAACGTAAAAAAACAAATCCTTGTCTAAGGTTTTCTTATTTCGATGCATCAAGGTGGGATGCATTCGTTGCAGCAAAATCTACGAAGAAAGCCAAGGTATATGTTAATTATTATATATTCTTATTCTTATTTTTCTTATTATTATTGAAATATAGTTTCAAATTTTAATAATATTGTTTGTTGATTTATTTGTAGGCAATTAGTGAAAAGGCGAGGCAAAGTGCACTAGCGAACAAAAACCAACAACGGATTGGACGCGGGGGATATAGGGCGTTGGAATACAAATTTGACAAGGTATGGCCCCCAATCGTGGATGCCAATCCTCATCTTGATGATTTGGATAATCGTACGCAACTATATCTTGCGGGTCGAATTAGACTAGATAAACAAACAGGCACCTATAATACGCAACAATATGAAGAACAAATCAGTGATTTGGTAAGTAAAATATATTTATTTTTATAAATATAAAATCTATCAGAAAACTTTTAACATTTAGATTTTGGTTGTATACAGATTGAAGCTGAGAAAAAAATGAAACTTGACGGAACTTATGGTCAAGGGCGCGTAGATCCAATGATTAAAGTTTTTGGAGTTGAGCACGCGGGTCGAACAAGAGGTGTATCAAGCACAACAGGTAATATATATATATATATACATGTATTTATTTGTGTGTATAATGATGTAATATTATGTTGAGTTTGCAGGACATACCAAAGTTAAAGTGCCTAAATTAAAACGTGCTTCGAAAAGGGCGGAAGCGAGCCCGATTATGCACACGAGCGAACATAGACGTGTAGAAGCGAGCCCGGGTTTTCCTAGCTCAAGTTGTGGTTCGGGTGCATCGCATACGATATATCCGGATATCGAGGTAATATATATCCGGATATGTAAATATATGGCTTTAAATTATCAATGTAGTGAATATTTACATATATGTTTATTAAAACGTTATATGGTTTTGCAGAAGGTATCCCGATGTCAAATATTTTGGTGTCACGGTGTGATGAGTGCCGATGAGCATATAGCTGACGGCCAGGTGTATCCTTCTTCAGATAGATATTTGGATGACATTCTCATCCATGAGCATTGTGTGAAGGTACATGTCGATTATGTTCGCCAAGATTATATGCCTATGCCGCTCCCTGACGAGGCACGTAGAGAAGGTGTGCGGTATATGAGAGATACCTTATTTACGTTTATTCAATAGCCAAGAAAGGCAATTAAGGTATATTTGGTTGATACATAAATTAAGTATTATTCTGTATTTTATTATATTACTATAATATTTTGTTTTAATTTCAGATTTTGGATGAATCGACTCAGACACGCCCTTGTGATATGATGGCGGCTGTTGATCTTTATACGCCAGAGGTAGTTTATATTACTTTATTTCATTTGTTTTATAGTAAACATTTTAATTTGTTTATTGTTTAAGATGCAGCCTTTGACAGAAGATCCTATTGGGTTGGGGGATGATGAATTTTTTGGTGAAGAGTTTTTACTAGCTGATGGATTGATGGACGCAACAGTGAATGTGCCTGCGTGCCCTCAAAATCAACAAACGGTAACGAATCAGTTAATTTTAAATCTGTTAAGTTTATTCCAGTAAAATAAACTTATTTGACCCGTTTTAAGATAATTTGCAACTTGATATCAATTATTAATATTTTTTTATCTAGCAACCACCTGGTTGTTCACAATGAAGTGTGCACCTGGTCTAGACATTAAAAGTGCTTCCATTTTCATATTTAGGTTGTGAAATCTGCTGTTCAGAAGTTTCAAAGCAAGGTCAAAGGCACAGAAAAACAGGCCAAAGGCAAAGAGAATCAGGCGAAACAAGCCAAAGACAAAGAGAAACAGGCGAAACAAGCCAAAGACAAAGAGAAACAGGCGAAACAAGCCAAAGGCAAAGGAAAAGAGGTCAAAGATAAAGAAAAACAAGCTGAAGCTCAAATGATAGATCAAGAAAAACTTTTACCTCCAAAAGTAAGTTTAGAGTTGAAGGTGGTAGAAATCAGAGAGGAGTGGTATCAAACTATGGTTCGTCAACTAGGTGCATACATCCAAGGCGACTGGTCTACCACATTTCCGTTTTCAACCTACAAGACTATGTTTCCTACCGAGGCTGTTTCTTTTATTGAGGCTGAATCGATTTTAGCGCTATTCGCCAACGAATGGGTTGATCTCACTATTGTGTTTTGGTTTACTTCGTAAGTTGTTATTACTATTAACATTGTTTATATTTAACTTAAAACATTATATTTATTATTTTTTTTCTTTGTTTAAGGTACTTTTATAAGCAGTCGAAGAAGATAAAACTCGACCGATGTGCCTTCTTGAATGTTAACATAATCATAGGCGATATGTGTGAAAACAATCCTAACGAAGTTGAAGGTCACATATTGGATATTGTGAAACATCATAAAGATAAAGACATTTTTCTTGCCCCGTACTTAGCCAAGTAAGTGTATTTTAATTACTTCTCGTTCATTTTATTACTATAATTTAACTAACTATTCATATCTTAATTTTGTAGTGGCCATTGGTCCTTGTTCATTATTGCCCCACGCATACGACAAGTATTTATTTTGGATTCTACATCAATGCGAGGCAATAAGAATTCTTCCCACTATCGGCTTTCAAATCTCATTCATAACGCCTTAGGAATACCTTTACCGTATACAATGGTTCGGGTATGTTTATTTTTTCTATTAATTAGTTATTTGATTTTCTTATGTTTTATTTTAAATAATAAATTGTTAATTTAATGTAGTGTAAACAACAAAAAAGCGGATGGGAATGCGGATACCTAGTTATCCAACATATGTTTGACTTTCTCCGTTTCTATGTAGACCAATTTCCCATAAGAGTAAGTATTTTATATTTCTTTTTTTTTTTAGAACGGCAACTATTTATTCATCACCCAAAGAGTTACAACATATGCTAACAAGGCGCCTAACCTTTTGTACCCAATATCCCATTTTCACTCGCACCTTATGTTAGCGCCTAAAACCAAGAAGTAATTTATATTTCTAAAATAGTTAGAGTTTGTTTTAGGTGTGAGCGTTTATATATATATATATATATATATATTCCGATTATATGTGTTGTAACTTATACCATTTACTTTTATTTTAGATGTGGAACAATACAAGCTATGCCACGGACAATGATATCGATCTTATGTTGAAGACTTTAATGCCAACTTTTTTTAGTGAATTAGGTATTCGTATACTTTCGGGTTGAATGTGTATGGGTCGTGGGTAGTTTTGAACAGCTTTAGGATGATTTTGGTATGTAAGTTGAAGTATGTAACTTGAAACAAATTGATGTTTCTTTTTATTCTTTTGTTTGGATCGATTTTGGTATGAAACAAAATGAATTATTTTTTGCAGCACAAATATATATGATTTTTGCAGAAACATGTGGCTGAAAAAAAAAAAAAAAAAAGTCTTTGCACATTATGAATCAAAAGTCGCGGTTCCTAGATTTGCATTTTGATAGCTCAAAAGTCGCGGTTCCTAGAAAGAAAGTAGTCGCGGTTCTGAGCATCACAGAAGTCGCGGTTCTATTCTAAATTCTCCAACACCTCTAAAGTCGCGGGTAACCAACCTAAAGACGCGCCTCTTAAAGTCGCGGTTTGCTACCGCGTCTTCTGAACTAAATAACCGCGATTTTAGAGTTTTTTTTGTACTAGTGTCATGCCAAAATAATATATATATATATATATATATATATATATATATATATGAGTTCACAAAAATATTTATAACTTTATAAAAATATTTTGTGACTTCATAAAAATAATCATACTTGTTTAGCATGCACGTCAGCCCAAATTATTTAGAGAAATAATAATTAAAAGAGTGGGCTCAAAAACTCACCGGTTATGAAGCTTCTAAGTCCGCGCGCTAAAATACTTCGAACCGGGACTCATCTTGTACCAAGCATGTAACCAAATTCCCACCATACGTCATCACTCAACCAAAAAAACAAATGATCCCAATGCAATTACCAAACACATACCATATTTAATGTCTTGCTTTTCTTAATTGTTTGTTAGATCATTGAAAGAATGGTGGAGTAGACAAATAGAACATAGAGCATCATCATCATCTCATCGACATCTTCATCTTATCACAAACATCCTATAGATTAGTTTGTACAAACTCATGTACACACCACACTTTGCGTCACCTTCTGTATCTACCAAACCATGGCCTCCCAATTCACGCCATTAAAACCACCACACATCACCTTAGCCACCACCACAATCCTAGCCAAATCCTCAACGTTATCGCGTAGCGATCAAAACCTCCATCAGATACTCTGTCGTTACATGCACATCGACCACCGAACAACCGCCCTCACGCATCGCCATCATCACCGTACCATTAACCCATGACTACCGTCGTTACCGATCACCGCACCCCACTGTCCATCACCACCGAAACTCTACATCACTTGTTGTGAGTTGTACGCCACACGACCGGAACCACCTTGGACCTCCACCGTCGACATCGTTGCCTTCATACTCCCTATTTGGTTTATAAAGTTTCATGCTCATGTACTTACGTATCAACCATCACAATATATGATGAAGTTTTATAAGTGTCCCTTCATTATTAACGATACCGGTCATCATTCCGACAAACCAATCCATTCATCCAAACCCGACAACCTGACAAGACTACGAGTTCTAGTAAGGTTATGTACCTGGATCGGCTGATGTTTCAACCGTGATACCGTGCGCTACGAACAATTCGAGTGGTGTTTGTGAACCTTGGAAGTTTGGGGTTCGATCGTTCTTATGTTTCTTCTCTTTTGGTTGCTCGGCGAATGTTAAACATCCCTATGGATTGAGAAGAAATGTTTGCCTTTAAACGCATTGGGTGATGCGGCTCCATAGTTTGTCGACATTAGGGTTTTAATCAAGATTAATATAGGACAAGTTACACTTAACCCCTTTGAAGTTTAAATAACTTTTAACGTGCTCCTAAAGTTATAATTTTAATTTTATTATATACATAAAGCCACCCTCAAGTTCCATCCAACGAACTCGTCGCGTCTAAAACTACGCACTGCCTCGTGGCTTGCAAGTACAGTTGGTTAATTAAAAAAAATAATAATAAGTTATAGAAATTTGGGATGTTACAATCTTATATACATCAATTAGTTAATTAATAATGCTACACACACTATTGATGAGATTTTGTAAACTAACATAGAGGTAAACAATAAAAATAGAGTTTCAAAACCGTCCTTATTTGCCAACAAATGTTGTTAACAGCTTTCATCAAAATAGATTTTCAATTACAATTAGCAATATGTCACGTACATGAATTAACTAATTAATAATAATAACAATATATCAATATTTGCTTACACAACTCTTATTATTTCCAAATTTGGGCAGAAGAAGAAACATAGTGTAAGTGTATCAACAATAACTTTAAATAGTAAAAAAGTTAAGCACTTATCACATAGTAGCCATATATAAACATTAGTTTTTGTAGATAAAGGTACCTAAAACATCCATGGCGGGTTGCTATATGGCTGAAGCTGAAGTGACTAAATATGTTGAAGACAAAAAAGAATTGTGTCACACCCTCAAATTTCACTTGCGGGGTTTTACCGCGAGGCGCATGACAAACCAGGATTCAAGTCAACGGTCACAATAAACAACACTATATGCATAACACAAAACCCAAAAGATATAATTATAAAAGCATAAACTGTAGCGGAAGCTTTAAATGTTTACAACCCAAAAGACATAGTTCAAATGTTTAATGAAGACCATGCTCTAAACCCTAGACGCCCGTGCCGACTCGTGCGCCTAGATCCAGTTGTTGCTACCTTAGCGACCTGAGAAAAACATGCCAAAAGACGTCAACATATAATGCTGGTGAGTTCACAGGTTTGTTCAAAAATGTTATCCAAATGTTACCATGTCCATACTATATCAATGCTACCAAGTACGCTAGCTAGGCGTATGTTTTATTACTACTACGATTGGAAACCATTACTGGACACGTTTAGCAATGTTTAGCATGTTTAGCAGCCCGTAATGTTCAGCACGATAATGTTCCTGTTCGAGACAATATGCACCCGCCCGGCCCTCCAAGCCGACGAGTGGGGCAGGTCACGCCCAATAGATCTATCCACATTTCCCCCGTTGTGCAAACCCGCACATTCATGGTTTCCCCCGGTACTTTCCAAAAGATCGTATAGCAATATAATGTTAAAACCATAGTATGACATATGTTACCAAAACTGTTTAGCGCATGTTTTCTCCCCCAAAAGTTAAAGCAGTAAAAGTGGGGCCGTGAACTCACCTTAGATAGCGTTCTTCAAATATAAGTAAAGATGTTTAGCCCTTGATAATCCCTCTACCGGAGATCTATCAAAATGTTCACATAAGTGTTCCGACTAATAACCATAAGGTTATCTAGCCCCCGATTGTCCAGATCATAACCGAGTATGTTTTAAAACGTGTTTAAATGTTTAACCGACACACTAGACCGACCCGACATCCCGTTGGTGACCCATTACCCTAACTAATCAAGTACACATAGATTACATGCAAGGTTCAAGCATAAAACACTTAGTTTGTATCAAAAATCTCATTTTTGTTAACGTAGGGTCGAACGTAGTCCTGGGAGGTCGAAGGTGGCCTTAACTGGTCGAATGTGGCTTTGAACCTCCACCTTCGCCCCTTTTCTTCCCACCTTCGCCCCTTTTAGTTCATTCGCCCCTTTTAGTTTCCAGGTTCGCCCCCTGGAACCCACCTTCGACCGTTCGACTGGTCGAAGGTATTCCAGGTTCGCCCCTGATGTCAGATTTTTCAAAAAACGCGTCGAAAAACATCCGAAAACGTCACGAAACATCACGAGTTACAGCAGTCAAGCATCATTAATATATTCCTACGAAACCCTACCAATTTTACCCCAAAATCTATCCGTTTTACAAGTTTCCTAAAATAGTAAATTATGGAGATGTCACATCACCATGCATGAAAATATTACCCAATTAGGAAACTTTCTGAAATCGATCAATAATCCGTCCATCATACTCGAATCATTATGAACAAGAAACCCCTATCATAACCTTATCATAATCATCCAAAAACAAACCCTAAATCTAACTAAAAACCCCTTTAATCGCCAAAACACCATCAACAATCAAAGGTAACATGTTTCAATCATAACCCATCATTAATAACAGCCCTAGGTTGTTGTCATATCATCTATACAACAAGTAATCATCAAACAATGCATAATATCATACTAACACATGTTTATTTGCATAAAAACTCATTGTTTATGAATAGGTTTTGGTTAGGAAAGGTTTTTATTCATAAAATAGGTTGATATCAGATCTGGACCCTTGGGGTTTAGATTAAAACAAGTCAAAATTGTTTAAAAAGGATTTGTAATGAAGAACACACCTTAGATCTTCACTTGTAATGATTTAGAGAGTTAGGTTATGAAAAACAAGCTCAAAAACTCCTTCCCCAATGATAATAGCTGATAGAGAGTGTTTGGAGGCGTTTAGGGTTTGTGAAATGGTGAAAAATGGCTAAGGATGGTATTTATACCCAGTCCAGGTTCGCCCAGTTTATGTGGTCGAATGTGGAACTTTTCCACATTCGCCCCTTTTTAATGGTCGAATGTGGAATCTTTCCACATTCGCCCACTTTGTTTCCACATTAGCCCATTTCTCAAGTCCCATTTCCACATTCGCCCATTATTTCCACATTCAGGTCATCAGCACTTTTTAACACATGTTAACAGCACTTTTAACACATGTTAACCTTTTTCCAGTTTGTCGTGTTTAACGCATTCTAACACATCTTAACACATAAGCATGCATCCATAGTCTATACTTAGCATGTTTAGGCACGTATAATCATTTGTACATCATTTAAGCAAGTATAAGCATACAATTCACCACACGACCCATAATCTACACATATACTTAATTAGTTCGTGTAATGTCACCAACGACGGAACCCGGTACTAATGTATTCCCAAAACGACTCCCAATGATCCTCCAGATCATTGACCCTGGACAATCCTAATTTGACCCGACTCAACTGACCCAGTTAAGTTTGTTTATAAACGTTTCTCGCTAAGGTAGACTTAGATGTTACTATTATGTTTAAGCCGAACATGCCGGGTGTCACAAATTGTGACACAGATCATCCCAGTTTTTTGTTGGTTTGTTCCAATATATGTAATAATTAATATAGTGGACTTTTCTAATAGACGTAGTTGGTTGTATACGTAGTACTGAACAATAAAATCTATGAAAACAGCCCTCAAACTTTTGTAGAACTTTCATGATGAGAGCCTAATGGTAAATAATAGTAGGTTATTAAGATATCAAAAGAGAGTATGCATCATTTCATTAATTTCAAGGTATTTAACATAGAATTAGAGTTCAGTATCAACTACATAACATTTTGGTAGGTTGATTAAATGGCAAGGTATTTAATATACATCATTCCCTTAGAAAGTCACACTAAATACAAATATTAAACATACTAAAACCCAAAAAGAAGAGACAAATTCTAACCTTGTATGCAAGACGGATGCCTTTGAACACCTCGCCAGCTTGTAAATCCTTGTTAACATTTGGATGCTATTGACATGAGAATTGAATCATTAATATTGCTTATCGTTGTACACCCTGTATAATGATATGATAGGATATTACTTATAGTCATACACCTATCGTTGTACACCATATACACATTTGAACATAAGTTAGAGTTAGTTCCATTCTTTGTTATTTTACATAACACAGAGTAGATCCTTATCATGTGCTTACAAATCTATCAATCGTCACCAATTAATCGTTAAAGTTGGGAATCACTGAAATAAGGTTAATTCGAGTCCCTCTATCCAAAGTTAGTGCATTATTTATTTAGGGAAGCAAAAATATATGCATTATACTGTAAAGTTGAAATCATTTGTTCAAGGTAAAAGTTCTTATCTAAATGAAATCATTAAAACCATTCAAGGAGGTATGCAATGATAAGTTTTGGTCTTAACTTAATATGTTCCAGACTTCCAGCAGGTGAGTAGTATGGTATATTAACAAATCAATTGTGATGAAGGCTATAGGGATTTTTAACAAATCAAATGTGATAACTATCTCTATCTAGTTTCTTAACTACAATAAGACCAAAATGCCCATTAACACTTCCGGTCTTTTCTTGGAGAATCTAGCAGAGATAAGTAAAGATTTGCTTGCTAGCTTAAATTCCTCTCATTATTTGTAAAGTCAAAGCTTTTGACAACGAAAAATTTCTATGGAACTATTTATTTTCTTCTGTTTATATCTACATTGTCAACAAAGGTTATGGAATTCTTTTCTTTATGGCCACATTGCTATTGCATTGAATTAAAATCAAATAATGCTCTTAATGTGAAAGATTACATGTTGTTCTTGATTGACCTCTGATTTTGACTGATACTTATAAGCTACACATAATTGTATGATATACTGGTAGCAAATCTCAAAGAACAACTAAAAATTAAAAACCTTTAGAGAGAGGGGTGTGTTTAATATATCAGATTGAATCATATAATAAAGTATATGTGCAATAAGTCTATGATTTGCATATTCTAAATCTTAAGTCAAAGTTGTCGTTCAAAATACCTGCGAGCTAATAGGCTATTGTGATCGTGCTAAGTGCAAACACAACCCAACAGTGAGTGTTAATTGCCTTCAATTTCGTGATCTGCTCCAAAGTTATAACTATGCATAGCTGTAGACTCCTGAAGTAAACCAAGCAAATATAATTCGTTAAGTCACCATCTTAAACACAACAATTTTGACATTTAATTATGTAAAAACATGTTAATACATAGACTCAAGATACCTATGTTGTGACGACCGGGAAAATTTTTCTTTTTATCGCTTCGTTCTCTTTGACTTCGAGAAATTTCAGGACGAAAATTCTTTCAACAGAGGGATGATGTGACACCCGGCATGTTTAGGTCAATATTTTATAAACACATAAAGTCTACCTTAGCGAAAAACATTTATTAAATATACTTGACGGGGTCAGTAGAGTCGGAACACAGTCCGTATTGTCCAGGGTTCAATGATTTGGAGGATCATAAGGTTAATCACTCACACACGCACACGTTACGAGTCTCGTTGTTGGTGAATTACATAAACTAAATTAAGTGTAATGCGTAGATTTATTCTTATGTGGTGGATTATATGCAAATACGTGTTTAAACTATGTTTAGATGATTATCCGTGCTTATATATGTTAAACACAGATTAGGATTACATGTTCATGTGTTAGGATGCGTTAAAATGCGTTAAACACGACAAACTGGAAAAACTAGAAAACATAGGTCCAGGTTCGACCCATAGCATGGGGGCGAACCTGGGAAATGATCTTGGTTCGACCCACAATGTAGGGGCGAACCTGGGATGGGAAACCAATAGAAATTCATTCGACTAGTAAAGGTACATTTGACCCTGAACAAGGGGCGAACGTGGGTACATTCGACCTTGTGAAAGGGGCGAATGTGGACTAGTATAAATACCACACTTTGTCATTTTTCACCATTTCACAAACCCTAAACGCCTCTAAACACTCTCTAGCAACTTTAATCATTAAGGAAGGAGTTTTTGCTCTTGTTTTCCATAATCTAACCTACAAACATCTTCTAAACAAAGATCTAAGGTGTGTTCTTCATCCTAAATCCTTTTTAAAGCATTTTGATTCGTTTTCATTAAACCCCAAGAGTCTAGATCTGATTCAAACATGTTTTCATGGATAAAAACCTCCCTAACATCTTTCTAAACAAAACCTATTCATAAACAATGAGTTTTCATACAAATTAACATGTGTTAATGGTGTTTTATGTGGTGTTATGTATTGTTTGATGATTAATTGTTGTATAGATGTTATAACAATGAGTTAGGACTGTTATTGATGATGATTTATGATTGAGATAGGTTACAATTGATTATTGATTATGTTTCGCTCATTTTGGGGATTTTGGGTTAGATCTAGGGCTTGTTCATGATGATAGTGATAGGGATATGATTGGGGGTTTCTTGTTCATGATAATCTGAGTATATTAAGTTGATTATTGATTGATTTCATAAAGTTTCCTAATTGGGTAAAGATTGCATGCGTTTGATGTGACATCTCCATAATTTGCCATTTCGGGTAACTTGTAAAACGGACGGATTTCGGGATAAAATTGGTAGGGTTTTGTAGGAATATGTTAATGATAGTTGACTGCTGTGATTGGTGATGTTTCGTGATGTTTTCAGACTGTTTAGATGCGTTTTATGAAATTTTGCAGCAAAGCGTCGAACATGGAACTCATTCGACCCTTCGCGGGGTCGAATGTGGCTCAAAAGGGTCGAATGTGGCTCAAAAGGGTCGAATGTGACTCAGAAGGGTCGAAGGTGGCTCAAATGGGTCGAGTGTGGCTCAAAACGGTGGAATGTGGCTCAAAAGGGTTGAATGTGGCTCAAATGGGTCGAAGGTGGCTCAAATGGATCGAATGTAGCACCATAGGGTCGAATGTGGGTGTTTGGGGTCGAATGTGGGTGCCTGGGGTCGAATTAACACGTGTTAGGGTCAAATAAACATGTGTTAGGTCAAATGAACTTGTGAATAGGTTGAATGAACATCATGAGGATCGAACCAAGGGTCCATGGATCGAACCAGAATCCCTTGGGGGCGAACCAAATACAGGAAACTCCCGATTCGACCTTACGGCTTCGTATATGCGATTTTTGATGCAAACTAAGTGTTTTATGCTTGAAACTTATGTGTTAACCTTATATGCATGACTAATTGATGTAATGGGTCACCAACGGGATGTCGGGTCTGTCTGGTATGTCCGGTTAACGTTTAAATGCACTTTTTAATACACATAGTCAAGATCTTGACAATCGGGGACTAGTTAACCTTCGGGTTAGTAGTCAATACACTTATTCAAAATCATTGATAGGTTGTCATTAGTTGGCATTACCATACACGTGTTGGATTTCTAGTTATCAGAAGACGCACTCTAAGGTAAGTTTCACGGCCCCACTCTTTTACTGGTTTTACATTTTTCGGGGGAGAAAACATGTTGTATTCTTTAAACGTGTGTCAACCATGTTTTCATAAAAGGCGTGTCAACTATGTTTTCATAAAAGGCGTGTCAACTATGTTTTCATGAAAGGTGTGTCAACTATGTTTTGGTATTCACGAATTCATTGGGTTTTGGAGTATTCATTATGTTTTCGAGTATTCATTATGTTTTGGAGTATTCATTATATTACTATGCGATCTTTGGAAGTCCCGAGGAGAACCATGAATGTCCGGGGATGCACAACGGGGGAAATGTGGATAGATCTATTTGGGCTTGACCCGCCCTACTCGTCGACTGGAGGTCGGACGGGTGCATCTTGTCTCTTAGGTATTCAGTATTCAGTATTCAGTAATCAGTATTCAGTATTCAGTATTCAGTATTCAGTATTCATTTGGGCACGTATTCAGTATTCACAGTATTCGAGTCCAGTAATGGTTTTCCAATCGCAGTAGTAACAGGTATTCATATGTTTTGCATGCATGTGGTCTGGATTGACCATGGGTATTCATTTGGGAGTCCGTATTCATTGGAGTCAGTTTTCATTAAAAACCTATGAACTCACCGGCATTATTTGCTGACGTTTTTAGCATGTTTGTCTCAGGTCGCTAAGGTAGCAGCTATCGATAGGCGCACGGAGTCTCACGGCGTCTAGGATTCATTTGCATTTCATTTGAGTATTTCAGACTTTGAGTTTTACTTTTGAGTTGTAATAATACATTTTGCTTCCGCTGTGTTAAGAAGGTTTTGGAAACTAAATGGCAGTTTACGTTGTTTTCATATCATTTAGTTGTCGTTTATTGTGACTGTTGACTTGGATCCTGGTGTGTCACGCGCCTCGCGGTAAAACTCCGCACGTGGAAATTTGAGGGTGTGACAGATTGGTATCATAGCCAATGGTTATAGTGAACTAGGACTGCATGTAGAGTCTAGTTTATAGCCGAGTATCACACACGTTAGACGATCACACATAGTTACGAGTCGTGTCATTTGGTAAACATACTAACCTTGTCGGGGTGTCGGTGTCCTCATCACACAGTATCGTATTATCTATCTTTGGATTATTTATACACTTATCCTATCTTCTTCTTCGGGATTGAAGATGAAGGGGCTCATCGCTTGTACTTGGCAGTAGTGTACATTGGGGTGGCTTCGGCACATTCTTGAGATTTTTCCGGGATTTGGATATATCCCATCTATGCTCTAATGTACATACTTGCCTACACACACACACACACACACACTATCATGCACTAGTACTTGTCATAGTACACTCCTGAGTGATTGTTCACTTGGGGATCCTCGTGCGATAACAGTTTCTTTCTGGAATGTGGGCGTCGGGTGATTGAAAGTTCTAGCTAGGAGCACGCCTAGAGGACCATGTAGAGCGATTTGTTATTTCGGGTGCACACGAAATCATAAATCGAAATGCATGAAAATCTTGGTGGACTTCGTGTTCGGACTAATGGTCATGCTGGAACCATGTTCTGAATTCGTTTGGTTACCTGTAGCTTAATCTGTTAGTGGTATTGAGTGTCTTGTCTCATGTTTGGCAGAACATGTCTGGTCGTACTGGTGGACGTGCTGGTGGGCGCCGTGGTGGCGGTGGGGGTCGCAATGGTGGTGGACGAGGTGGTGGGAACATCACAATGACTCAGGCAGAGTTGGAGAACATGTTGCAGCAGCGATTGAACGTTGCGTTGGCTGCTTTCCAGGCTGCTCAGCAGACTCTGGGAAATACTAATCAGGTGCAGTCTGGGTGCACCTACAAGAAGTTCATGGACTGTAAGCCCCATTACTTCAATGGGACTGAAGGGGCAGTGGGACTACTTCGGTGGTTGGAGAAGATCGAATCGGTGTTTGCTATGTGTAACTGTCCCGACGCTGATCGCGTCAAGTATGCTTCTGCTACACTGGAGGGACATGCGTTGACCTGGTGGAACTCTACTACAGCGAAACTTGGTCTGGGTGGGGCCAATGCTATGCCGTGGTCCGAGTTTGTTCAGATATTGAGGGCGGAGTATTGCCCAAGAGACGAGATTATGAAGCTGGAACACGAGTTTTGGAATCTGAAGATGGTCGGGTTGGAGATCGAGGAGTTTACTGCTAGGCACAACGAGTTGGCCGTGATGTGCCCCAGTTTGGCTACACCGGAGTACCGGAGGGTTGAGCACTACGTTGCTGGGTTGGTGCCGGAGATTGCGGGGCTTGTTGCTGCCGCTGATCACACTACTATGTTGGCCACTGTTCGGTCAGCTCACAAGCTGACCAACATGAAGGTTGCTGAGGGCGTTCTACCTCCGAGGGGTGCTGCTGTGAAAACCCCTGCGGACAACAAGAGGAAGTGGGGGAGTGCTGGAAAGAGCGCTGGGTCGTCCCAGCCGCAGGCGAAGAAACAGGAGGTTGTGGGAGCGTCATCCGAGCTGAGGTCTGGGGGTTATACTGGGAAACTCCCGAAGTGTGACGAGCGTGAGTTCCATCATACAGGTGATTGTGAGAAGTTTCGCTGTCGTCGGTGTCAGCGTTTTGGTCATCATGCTAAGGACTGTAGGACTACTCTTCAGCTACAACCGGCACAGGCTACTACTACTACTACTACCACCACTGCTACTACCCCTCAGGGGAGGCAAGGGTGTTATCACTGTGGGGATACTGGACACTTCAAGCGGGATTGTCCTAAGCTGAAACAAGGTGAGGGTGGTGGTCGAACTGGTCGTGCTTATGTCATCGGTGCAAGGGACAACATGGAGGATCCTGATACTGTTACTGGTGAGTATTCTTTTCTTGATTCTCGTTATGCTTGTATTCATTCTCATTCACATTGTTTAGCGATTCGTATTCATTGTGTGCATTCAGTTTGGTATTTGGTCATCGTTTTACATTCATGGGTCTGATGTGGGTCCTTTGGAGATGCTACTTGGATGGTACCGGTGTGTCATTTATACCGATCACAGTAGTCTCTAGTAGGCCTTCGATCAGGAGGATTCATTGTTTTGTATTCACTTTGGGGAGGGCGGTTCCCCGACATAGAGTATCTGTTGATATCATCTTTCGTTCGTGATTTTCATTTCGTTTGCATTCTAAGAAACGTTACTTGGGTTAGGTCGACACTCATTACTGTTGAAAAGTGAATCTCGGGGCGAGATTCCTTTCAACAGGGGGATGATGTGACGACCGGGAAAAATTTTCTTTTTATCGCTTCGTTCTCTTTGACTTTGAGAAATTTTCGGGACGAAAATTCTTTCAACAGGGGGATGATGTGACACCCGGCATGTTTAGGTCAACATTTTATAAACACATAAGTCTACCTTAGCGAAAAACGTTTATTAAATATACTTGACGGGGTCAGTAGAGTCGAAACACAGTCCGTATTGTCCAGTGTTCAATGGTTTGGAGGATCATTGGGTTAATCACACACGCACACGTTACGAGTCCCGTTGTTGGTGAATTACATAAACTAAATTAAGTGTTATGCGTAGATTTATTCGTATGTGGTGTATTATATGCAAATACATGTTTAAATGATGTTTAGAAGATTATCTGTGCTTATATATGTTAAACACAGATTAGGATTACATGTTCATGTGTTAGGATGCGTTAAAATGTGTTAAACACGACAAACTGGAAAAACTAGAAAACATAGGTCCAGGTTCGACCCATAGCGTGGGGGCGAACCTGGGAAATGATCTTGGTTCGACCCACAATGTAGGGGCGAACCTGGGATGGGAAACCAATAGAAATTCATTCGACCAGTAAAGGTACATTCGACCCTGAACAAGGGGCGAATGTGGGTACGTTCGACCCTATGAAAAGGGCGAATGTGGACTAGTATAAATACCACACTTTGTCATTTTTCACCATTTCACAAACCCTAAACGCCTCTAAACACTCTCTAGCAACTTTAATCATTAAGGAAGGAGTTTTTGCTCTTGTTTTCCATAATCTAACCTACAAACATCTTCTAAACAAAGATCTAAGGTGTGTTCTTCATCCTAAATCCTTTTTAAAGCATTTTTGTTCGTTTTCATTAAACCCCAAGAGTCCAGATCTGATTCAAACATGTTTTCATGGATAAAAACCCTCCTAACATCTTTCTAAACAAAACCTATTCATAAACAATGAGTTTTCATACAAATTAACATGTGTTATTGGTGTTTTATGTGGTGTTATGTATTGTTTGATGATTAATTGTTGTATAGATGTTATAACAATGATCTAGGACTATTATTGATGATGATTTATGATTGAGATAGGTTACAATTGATTATTAATTATGTTTCGCTCATTTTGGGGATTTTGGGTTAGAACTAGGGCTTGTTCATGATGATAGTGATAGGGATATGATTGGGGATTTCTTGTTCATGATAATCTGAGTATATTAAGTTGATTATTGATTGATTTCATAAAGTTTCCTAATTGGGTAAAGATTGCATTCGTTTGATGTGACATCTCCATAATTTGCCATTTCGGGTAACTTGTAAAACGGACGGATTTCGGGATAAAATTGGTAGGGTTTTGTAGGAATATGTTATTGATAGTTGACAGCTGTGATTGGTGATGTTTCGTGATGTTTTTGGACCGTTTAGATGCGTTTTATGAAGTTTTGCAGCAAAGGGTCGAACATGGAACTCATTCGACCCTTCGTGGGGTCGAATGTGGCTCAAAAGGGTCGAATGTGGCTCAAAAGGGTCGAAGGTGGCTCAAATGGGTCGAATGTGGCTCAAAACGGTCGAATGTGGCTCAAAAGGGGCGAATGTGGCTCAAATGGGTCGAAGGTGGCTCAAATGGGTCGAATGTAGCACCATAGGGTCAAATGTGGGTGTCTGGGGTCGAATGTGGGTGCCTGGGGTCGAATTAAAACGTTTTAGGGTCAAATAAACATGTGTTAGGTCAAATGAACTTGTGAATAGGTTGAATGAACATCATGAGGGTCAAACCAAGGGTCCATGGATCGAACCAGAAGCCCTTGGGGGCGAACCAAACACAGGAAACTCCCGATTCGACCTTACGGCTTCGTATATGCGATTTTTGATGCAAACTAAGTGTTTTATGCTTGAAACTTATGTGTTAACCTTATGTGCATGACTAATTGATGTAATGGATCACCAACGGGATGTCGGGTCTGTCTGGTATGTCCGGTTAACGTTTAAACGCACTTTTTAACACACGTAGTCAAGATTTGGACAATCGGGGACTAGTTAACCTTCGGGTTAGTAGTCAATACCCTTATTCAAACTCATTGATAGGTTGTCATTAGTTGGCATTACCATACACGTGTTGGATTTCTAGTTATCAGAAGACACACTCTAAGGTGAGTTTCACGGCCCCACTCTTTTACTGGTTTTACATTTTCGGGGGAGAAAACATGCTGTATTCTTTAAACGTGTGTCAACAATGTTTTCATAAAAGGCGTGTCAACTATGTTTTCATAAAAGGCGTGTCAACTATGTTTTCATGAAAGGTGTGTCAACTATGTTTTGGTATTCACGAATTCATTGGGTTTTGGAGTATTCATTATGTTTTCGAGTATTCATTATATTACTATGCGATCTTTGGAAGTCCCGGGGAGAACCATGAATGTGCGGGGATGCACAACGGGGGAAATGTGGATAGATCTATTTGGGCTTGACCCGCCCCACTCGTCAACTGGAGGTCGGACGGGTGCATGTTGTCTCTTAGGTATTCAGTATTCAGTATTTAGTATTTATTCAGGCACGTATTCAGTATTCACAGTATTCGAGTCCAGTAATGGTTTTCCAATCGTAGTAGTAACAGGTATTCATATGTTTTGCATGCATGTGGTCTGGATTGACCATGGCTATTCATTTGGGAGTCAGTATTCATTGGAGTCGGTTTTCATTAAAAACCTGTGAACTCACCGACATTGTTTGCTGACGTTTTTAGCATGTTTGTCTCAGGTCGCTAAGGTAGCAGCTATCGATAGGCGCACGGAGTCTCACGGCGTCTAGGATTCATTTGTATTTCATTTGAGTATTTCAGACTTTGAGTTTTACTTTTGAGTTGTAATAATACATTTTGCTTCCGCTGTGTTAAGAAGGTTTTGGAAACTAAATGGCAGTTTACGTTGTTTTCATATCATTTAGTTGTCGTTTATTGTGACCATTAACTTGGATCCTGGTGTGTCACGCGCCTCACGGTAAAACCCCGCACGTGGAAATTTGAGGGTGTGACATATGTACTTTGCGTTATTTGTAAAGGATAAACATGAAAGCAAACTCGCTTGTATTCCTTTTTTATTTTGTTCTGTTTTTACTTGTTGAACCATTAGAAGCTAATTAAAACGTGCCGAAACTTCATACTTAATAACTGGTAGCGTAGTTGATTCCTAAACTCTGTCTTTGTTACAACCTATTCCGGGTAAAAACGTGTGTTGCCGCGGAGGCAACTGTAACATCGCGAAATTTTTCCCCAAATTTTAATATAAACGCCCCTATTTTCGTTACGTTACAAACATGCCTAAGTCTCCATTTCCCTAACTCATAATTTATATATATAGTTATATATATATATATATATATATATATAAATGTTTATAATAATAATAATAATAATAGTAATAATAATAGTAATAATAATATGTTTTATTGTAGGCTTGTGATTTTGGCCCAACCCAACACCCCTTATCCTTTAGCCATTAATCTAAACAGGGCCCAACAATTGTTTACCCGGCCCAAACCAAGCCCAAACCCATATCAGTTTTATTAAAAACAAAAATAAAATGTTGTTTCCCCCGGGTTTCGAACCCGGACCACTAACCACGCACACACACGTACACACCAACTGCTCCACACACTTTTGTTGATTGTATAGCAACTTTAATTATATTTAAGCAAACTTTATACCTTCCTTTGTTTCCTTCCTTGTTCGCGTATCACAGCAGCAGCAGATATGGTAATCAATTAACCATTTTGACCAATCTAATCAACATTTTTAAACGCGTTTAATCCTGAAATGGAATGGAACCATGATTGCCGGCCCTATACGACTCGATTACACGTCAATTACATCTAATCGTTGACCAATTGATTCAATTATACACGCATATTATTAAACGAGGTCAACTTTCCAATTAACCTTAATCATCAACCCTCAGTATAAATTGATGGTCTGCGAACCTTGTTTACTCGCTCACAACTCTCTCTCAACCTCTATTTCTCTCTGATTCACTCTGATCGTTGTTATCGAGTTCATTGTTTGACTTTTGCCTTGACCCGGCTTCTAACATCAATTCAACACTGTGAGTCATTTATCTTGTGTGGGTTTCATTAATCGGCAATCAAACAACAAAAGCCCTAATAACAATCGGGTTCATAATGTCTGAATCGTTTGATTGTAATATCTAGGGTTCGTAATTATAAATTGGGGATAAACTGAATCTGCTTTGTGTATTTATATATTGTTAACCGGGGATTATCACAACCACTGGCCTAGGCCAAGTGGTTGTGACCAGGGCTTCCAACCCTGATCACCCGGGTTCGAGTCCCACTACAGCCATATCTTTTGTTTCCTTTTTCTTTTAAAACAACAAAGCCTTATTATATATATATTAGACATTTTAAACTTATAAATTCATTTTTAAATATTAAAACTATGTTATAAATTCTAAAAAAATTATATTTGTTTAATCTGAGATTAAAGTTTTATTTACAATTTTTATTTTTCAGAAATTCATTTATTTAATATTTATAATAATTAAATCAATTTTATGCTATTATATTTATAAAAATCCATTTATATATCAAAACAATTTTATTAAATTCTCCAAAAATTATCCTGACTTTTTATAAAGTCAAACTTTACTGAAATAATTTTTAATTCAGTAAAATCATTTATTTCATATTTTTAATCAATTTTTGTTAGATTTAATCATAATTAAATCATAATAAATTCAATTTTCATCATTTTTGCACCAAAATTTTATACAAATTATTTTTAATCATTTAGAACAGAAATATGATTTTTAAAATAGAAATTCTTTAATTTTAGTATTTTTGAATATTAAAGTTAAATTTTGACAATTTGTAATAAAATAGATTTAATAATCTATTTTAAAGAAAATAATTTTATAAAAATTATTTTTATACTTTAAACACATTCTTGTGACCATCCTAGATTTAACATTTATAAAGAGATTTTTGGTTATTTATTTACTAAATTTCTCTCAATTGGCGAATATTTTTAATAATAATCAAACGAGCAATTATCCCCAATTCGAAGCCCTAGAACATATACATTTGTAGACTTAATAGACTTAGACATATTTATTACCTCATTTTAGGGTGATACTTGATACATTTGGTCAACACATTTCTCAACAGATATAACATTTTACCAAGGTGAGTTTTACATAGCCCCTTTTCTATTTATCACCATTTTTGGGGTGAAACATGTTTATAACATCATCATTGCAATTCGATCATCAATGTGTCTATGTGTTTTCTATGTTGCATTATGTCTTGAGCATGATTAGAGTAAGCACCATTCTAGCATAATCATTAACATTGATCAGCCGGCGGTATACATTGATAGATCTATTGGACTGACAATCCCACCCGGATACGTGCCTCCTACAAAGGTTACGTGGGTGTTTGTTATCGTATAACATATTGGACCATGAGCGTATGGTATGTATCATTTTATAACAGTCATCAGGGTTGATTATGCACTCGATTTATTTCTAGTATGTTCTCACATATGGACTAGATTGACATGACACATGAATTGCACATCATTCTTATCCAATTATCAAAAACCTATGTAATTCTCACCAACTTTTGTTGACCCAAAACATTTTCAACTTAACATGTTTCAGGTCCTATTTGCTTGAAGATTTGAATTGATGCTTGAAGATGTTTGCATAGTTTTATTCAATTTATGTACAAATTCTTAGAACAATTGTATGTAACTTATTTAAATCATTTAATGAAATTTATTATTCACCATGAGCTACTGAACAATCATCAATACGTGACATCCCGATGTTTCCGCCATCGGTTGGGGTGTTACAGATTGGTATCAGAGCCAGGTTATAGGGAATTAGGTTATTAGAAAAATAATCTAGTCTATAACCATAGGATTTAACCAGTACCTACTTCTTTTACTTGCTATTCTCTATCTCCCTCCTACTTCTTATCCCTACTTTCATCCTTACAAGAAGGTTGCTCTCCATCACTGGATCTACTCTCAGACTAATAGGACAAAATCCTCAGGTTTAACCTGAACCCCCTTGAGATCTCGTCGAAGTTCTAGATTTTAATAACGAACACGTGCAATCTGGAAGGGTGAACGCCTGTATTCTGAGTCTTCTGTCTAGGCTGGCATTGCGCATATATCCCAATCAGACGAGGGACCCGGATGCCTACCTGGGAATTCTCGGGATGAGTGTTCACTTATAGGCTAAAGCATGTCTTCATATGTTATTAGAATCTGGAATCTTTGATAAGTCAACGTTTTCGTTTATTCGTTTTAATTAATGAATAAATGATTACATTCCTTGTATCACCTCATTCATTTCATGCCCTCATTGTGTCCCTTACGGATCATGTCTCCACGTCGTAGCACTCGCAATAACAATGGTGAAAACCAAGAGGAAAGTAACAACAACCACAACACCAACCACGACAACAACAAAAACAACAAAGGTGTTGATGCCCGACTGGCTGCGATTATCCACAACCCTGCTCAGGTTACTAATCCTAAACGTCTTGGTAACTATGGTCAATGCTATAACCCAAATCACTACCGTAACCGATGCCCTAAACTAAACCGAGATCAAGACCCTCCAGCTACTTAACAGCAAGCCCTACCATTTGATTGATGTCCACTTTCTCTTTAATTCCATGTATTGCACTTTTGATTCAAATAATAAATTCAAATATTATCATAACCTCTGTGTGCATGCTTGTTTGTATATGAACTAATTGCTATATCTATGATCATACGTGCTTACTTGTACAACAATTAGTTGACTACCAAACAACCTACTTAACGATTGGTAGAGGTCATCATGTCTTTCCAACAGTCGGGAGAGGCCCTACCACCTGCTCAACGACTGGCGGAGACTATCAGACCTGCTTAACAATCGGTAAAGTCATAAAAGGACGCAAAACCCTAATGTAAGGTAAAATGGTAATTACGGTCCGGAACGTAATCATGAATTTACAGGTACATTAAGGTAGTGTGAAATTTTATCAAGGTTTCAGTAGTTGGCCAATTGTAAACCTAGTGTTTCTCTTAACTTCGGGACGAAGTTCCTAAAAGTAGGGGAGACTGTAACATCGCGAAATTTTTCCCCAAATTTTAATATAAACGCCCCTATTTTCGTTACGTTACAAACATGCCTAAGTCTCCATTTCCCTAACTCATAATTTATATATATAGTTATATATATATATATAAATGTTTATAATAATAATAATAATAGTAATAATAATATGTTTTATTGTAGGCTTGTGATTTTGGCCCAACCCAACACCCCTTATCCTTTAGCCATTAATCTAAACAGGGCCCAACAATTGTTTACCCGGCCCAAACCAAGCCCAAACCCATATCAGTTTTATTAAAAACAAAAATAAAATGTTGTTTCCCCCGGGTTTCGAACCCGGACCACTAACCACGCACACACACGTACACACCAACTGCTCCACACACTTTTGTTGATTGTATAGCAACTTTAATTATATTTAAGCAAACTTTATACCTTCCTTTGTTTCCTTCCTTGTTCGCGTATCACAGCAGCAGCAGATATGGTAATCAATTAACCATTTTGACCAATCTAATCAACATTTTTAAACGCGTTTAATCCTGAAATGGAATGGAACCATGATTGCCGGCCCTATACGACTCGATTACACGTCAATTACATCTAATCGTTGACCAATTGATTCAATTATACACGCATATTATTAAACGAGGTCAACTTTCCAATTAACCTTAATCATCAACCCTCAGTATAAATTGATGGTCTGCGAACCTTGTTTACTCGCTCACAACTCTCTCTCAACCTCTATTTCTCTCTGATTCACTCTGATCGTTGTTATCGAGTTCATTGTTTGACTTTTGCCTTGACCAGGCTTCTAACATCAATTCAACACTGTGAGTCATTTATCTTGTGTGGGTTTCATTAATCGGCAATCAAACAACAAAAGCCCTAATAACAATCGGGTTCATAATGTCTGAATCGTTTGATTGTAATATCTAGGGTTCGTAATTATAAATTGGGGATAAACTGAATCTGCTTTGTGTATTTATATATTGTTAACCGGGGATTATCACAACCACTGGCCTAGGCCAAGTGGTTGTGACCAGGGCTTCCAACCCTGATCACCCGGGTTCGAGTCCCACTACAGCCATATCTTTTGTTTCCTTTTTCTTTTAAAACAACAAAGCCTTATTATATATATATTAGACATTTTAAACTTATAAATTCATTTTTAAATATTAAAACTATGTTATAAATTCTAAAAAAATTATATTTGTTTAATCTGAGATTAAAGTTTTATTTACAATTTTTATTTTTCAGAAATTCATTTATTTAATATTTATAATAATTAAATCAATTTTATGCTATTATATTTATAAAAATCCATTTATATATCAAAACAATTTTATTAAATTCTCCAAAAATTATCCTGACTTTTTATAAAGTCAAACTTTACTGAAATAATTTTTAATTCAGTAAAATCATTTATTTCATATTTTTAATCAATTTTTGTTAGATTTAATCATAATTAAATCATAATAAATTCAATTTTCATCATTTTTGCACCAAAATTTTATACAAATTATTTTTAATCATTTAGAACAGAAATATGATTTTTAAAATAGAAATTCTTTAATTTTAGTATTTTTGAATATTAAAGTTAAATTTTGACAATTTGTAATAAAATAGATTTAATAATCTATTTTAAAGAAAATAATTTTATAAAAATTATTTTTATACTTTAAACACATTCTTGTGACCATCCTAGATTTAACATTTATAAAGAGATTTTTGGTTATTTATTTACTAAATTTCTCTCAATTGGCGAATATTTTTAATAATAATCAAACGAGCAATTATCCCCAATTCGAAGCCCTAGAACATATACATTTGTAGACTTAATAGACTTAGACATATTTATTACCTCATTTTAGGGTGATACTTGATACATTTGGTCAACACATTTCTCAACAGATATAACATTTTACCAAGGTGAGTTTTACATAGCCCCTTTTCTATTTATCACCATTTTTGGGGTGAAACATGTTTATAACATCATCATTGCAATTCGATCATCAATGTGTCTATGTGTTTTCTATGTTGCATTATGTCTTGAGCATGATTAGAGTAAGCACCATTCTAGCATAATCATTAACATTGATCAGCCGGCGGTATACATTGATAGATCTATTGGACTGACAATCCCACCCGGATACGTGCCTCCTACAAAGGTTACGTGGGTGTTTGTTATCGTATAACATATTGGACCATGAGCGTATGGTATGTATCATTTTATAACAGTCATCAGGGTTGATTATGCACTCGATTTATTTCTAGTATGTTCTCACATATGGACTAGATTGACATGACACATGAATTGCACATCATTCTTATCCAATTATCAAAAACCTATGTAATTCTCACCAACTTTTGTTGACCCAAAACATTTTCAACTTAACATGTTTCAGGTCCTATTTGCTTGAAGATTTGAATTGATGCTTGAAGATGTTTGCATAGTTTTATTCAATTTATGTACAAATTCTTAGAACAATTGTATGTAACTTATTTAAATCATTTAATGAAATTTATTATTCACCATGAGCTACTGAACAATCATCAATACGTGACATCCCGATGTTTCCGCCATCGGTTGGGGTGTTACAACAACATTAGGGACAGGAACATAATTGAAACCTTAAAACAATTAAAAAAAGTCATATATAAGTTGTATGTATATATTGTTAAGCTTCTAATGGCCACAAAGAATAGTTAAATGATAGCATGCTATATTTCATATACATTCTGGCACAACAAAATGTTTAGAGGTGTCTTTAGTTTACATTAAACCTGGTGATGTCTAAAGCAAAACTTTTCATTTAATAGCACTTAGGTTACATTAAACTTAGGAAGCAAAAAATTATAGTGTTGCCTAAAGCAAAACTTTGCAAAATCGTTGCCAGATCTACCTACAAAAAGGCAAACAAATCGCATCAACTGAATATCAAATTTTATCAAGCAACTATAATTGTTGTTGTATGGTGTATGCAGGATTCCAAGTGTTAATGACATATGATAACAGGGTCACATGATTACATTATTAATCATGTAATAAGCTCGTCTAACTCTAAACTAATGGTGAAATACTTTATGTACCCGTTTAGCGACATACTGTAACAGGGTCACCAAAGGTCCAATGATAAGGTGAATGGACCCAACCCGACCCGCACCCGCACCCGGTTTGACCCACTAACAAAAAAAAAGCTCATTTTGCTACCTCATGCTTGGTACAAGTAGAACTAATAAATTCTTGAAATATTTAAACTTCTGTAATCAAAATTGAGGTACAATTTATATAACAAAAAACTAATAAACTTTAGACAAAAGTGTATTGGATTAACCCGCTCCGAATCTGTTTGTACCCATTAACCAAACAAAAGCCTAGTGTGCCAAATCCACGAATCGTACATCAAACAAATACCAATTGGTTAACTCGGTATTAATGGTGATATTTTACCTTAACGGGTCAAAATAGCTTCAAAAGATTTAAGCTTAAAAGGAAACACGGTTAAACGGGCAAAAATCAAAAGCCTTAATATTATACAAGTTTTTTTAATCAAATTTGACATATGATTTATAAATAAAAAAACTGATATACTTTCAACAAAGGGGTCTTTTGATCAATCCAAGCTGAACCCATATTCACCCGTTAACCAAACAAAAGTCCATTTTGCAACCTCTATGCATAGTACATCAAACAAAAACAAGTTAGTTACCTCGGTGCACAAAAATCCCTGAATCTGCACTCAGGTTCACCCCCGGAATCTCCCACGTACACTCTTGGAATCGCTCCAACTATCCGTTTATCACGGTTTAACCAAAGTCCGCGGTCTATAAGAATATATTTCTCTCTCATACAATATTTAGCAAATCAAAACATGCAGTGCACCCACACAAATGATGTTTGATATTTTCAATTGATCCATATATACATAAAAGAATGATGATAAAAAAAATGAATGAGTATGCGCATGTAAAACTTCAAGCAATACGGATATCTTTGATGTTGAAATCAATCGCAAGGCAAGGGTCTATGTCCATTTGTATTCACACATAAAAAATGAAAATTGAAACTGATCATACTCTTTAACCTTTTATTTTTTTTTGCATTCCAATTAGTTTTCTACTTTGCACAAACACAACCATGTTTTGAATTTTAATTGGAATCCATCGATCAGCGGGCTTTTTTTCCGATCAATCCTGGCCCCTAAATACAACCACGTTTTAAACGCAAGAAATCTCTTCTTCGGCAAGCAGGTGTTGGTTAGGGTTTGGGGGCCATGATCTGGAGGGTGTTTCTTGGTTAGAGTTTGGATGGAATGTGCGACTATGTACTCTTTAAAATAGGCTTCAATTGAAATGTATATGTGAATCGACGCATTGAATTGCTCTGTAAGAAGATATCTGTAACTGACGATCATTAATTCATCGGTAACCTATAGTGTTCCGGCATCTTAATGGAAATCAAAGGGACGCGTTTAAGAAGGCTGGGATGGAAGAAGGGTAGTATTGTAAAAATGTTTTGTTATTGTAAAGGAGGAGGAATGTGAAATGTCTAAATTACCCTTTTAAGTGTCTTAATTGTCACCAAGATGCCTATAATACCCTTAAATTTCTTGCTTAAACATGTTGTACATGTTGCTTCATAAGTTGTACGAAAATGAAAAGTACCATATTAGTCATCACTCCTCCTTAATAAGATAATATAGATAACAGCAAATGTTGATAAAACAGCTGGCTTCAAATAGAATTTCACTTGAAATGTTAAATCTTATACAACAACTCTTATTACAACAACTCTTATTATTTGCAACTCGACCCTGTTAATGTTAAAATTCCTAAACATGCTTCCCTATGTGATTTAAAACTTTCCCTCTTAAAAAATCAAAACTTAGGACTTAAAAGTTCCCTCTTCAATATTCAAAACTTTGGCTTAAATATATTATTTATTATTATAATTGGAAGATCTGTTTTACAACAACTGTAAACTTGTTAACAGATGTTGTTAAAACAGCTGTCATCAAATAGAATTTCAATTAAAGCTTACAATGTTATATCTTATATAAATCAATTAACTAATTATTTAATTAATAATAATGCTACAACCACTATTGATGAGAGTTTGTAAACTAACATAGAGGTAAACAATAAAAATAGAGTTTCAAAACTTTGCTTATTTGCCAACAAATGTTGTTGAAACGGCTTTCATCAAAATAGATTTTCAATTACAATTAGCAATATGTCACGTACGTGAATTAATTAATTAATTAATAATAATAAAAATATCAATATTTGCTCATACAACTCTTATTATTTCCAATTTCACCTTGTTAATGTGATTTAAAACTTTCCCTCCTACAAATTCAAAACTTAGGGCTTACTTATTAAACGTACTTTTAAAATAATTTTTATAATTATTTAATTATCAAAATGAAATGACGCTAATACAAATTTTTTAAAAAATAACCAGCAGGTTAGAAAAATGTTTTTTTTATAAAATATAACCTATCAACTTGAATATTATTGAACAATACAACAAACTATATACATAATGATACGATGTTTTATCTTATATAAATCAATTAATTATATAATTAATAAAATATAATAATAAAAATATCTGATCTCAAAGAACTTATTATTTGGCACTCAACACAGATAATATTCAGAATCGTAAATACACTTCCCTATCGTGGAAACTATTTTTGGACTGAAATGATTAACATGGAGAATAATTACCCTAACGTGGAAACTATTAAGTAGAAGAAAGAAGACTAACATCACCAATCCACATTATCATTAGTTCGATAATTTCGACATGGTTCTGGAGGTTAAAATTGGGCTTAAATGTAATATTTATTATTACAATTGCAAGATCTGTTTTACAACAACTGTTAATAATAACAACAAATGTTGTTAAAACAGCTGCCTTCAAATATAATTTCACTTGCATTGTTATATCTTATACAACAACTCTTATTACAACAACTCTTATAATTTGCAACTCGACTCTACTAATGTTAAAATTCCTAAACACGCTTCCATATGTGATTTAAAACTTTCCCTCCTAAAAATTCAAAACTTAGGACTTAAAAGTCCCCTCCTCAATATTCAAAACTTGGGCTTAAATATATTATTTATTATTATAATTGAAAGATCTGTTTTACAACAACTGTAAATTTGTCAACATATGTTGTTAAAACAGCTGTCATCAAATAGAATTTCACTTAAAACTTACAATGTTATATCTCATATAAATCAATTAACTAATTAATTATTTAATAATAATTCTACAAACACTATTGATGAGAGTTTTTAAACTAACATAGAGGTAAACAATAAAAATGGAGTTTCAAAACTGTCCTTATTTGGCAACAAATGTTGTTGAAACAGCTTTCATCAAAATAGATAATTTTCAATTACAATTTGCAATATGTCACGTACATGAATTAATTAATTAAAAATAATAACAATATCAATATTTGCTGACACAACTCTTATTATTTCCAATTTCACCCTGTTAATTTTAAAATTCCTAAACACGCTTCCCTATGTGATTTAAAATTCCTAAACACGCTTCCAATTTCACCTTGTCATCGTTTAAACAGATGTTGTTAAAATGGCTGTTATCAAATAGAATTTCACTTAAAGCTTACAATGTTATATCTTATATAAATCAATCAATTAATTAATTAATAATAATTCTACAAACACTATTGATGAGAGTTTGTAAACTATACATCTTCACAAAACAACTTCCAACGAATATAACTTCAATTTATACGATAGATGATTTACAAACATGCTTAGACAATAAGTGTAATCCAATGTTCCGAAAACTTAAACAACAGTTCACAAAACATCTGTCATCGAATACAAGTTGAATTTATACAATAGGGTAGTTACAAACATGTCTTGACCGTAAACTCATATTACAAAAAAAAACCACTAAAAAAATTTAATTGTATATCTTTTAATACCCTTCAGAAACCACAAACTAATGTTGCTAATACATAAAAATAAACTTTGATTATAACATGTCTTTATACACCCATGAGTCTTCAACACATATGTTTGTTTCTTGGCAGGAATAGTTGAAGGTGTGTGTTGTATGTATAGAAGCATTATTAATATCCAAAAGATTAACCTTGAATACTCAACATACTTAAGGTGCTTCCTTACATACTCTGCTGGCTACCAGAACAGAAAAAAAAAGATTCAAAGTTAGATTTCGACTACACGCCTTCATAACAAATTAAAGATATATAACATATTTAACTAACATACCTGTTGAGAAGCACAACAGCGGGAACCACAAAAACGGAAGTAGACGCAGATGACTTCCTCAAAAGACAAGCATAGTGGCGTAAAAGCATAATCGCAATCAATGTCTATCCTAATGCCATCTGAAAAAACACTTCATTGCTTAAGCTAACGCCTCTATCTGGTTAACGAAGAAACACAAAAGGTTGATCAGAAAACAAAAATGAACACCTATTAAACAATGGAATAAATAAATTTAAACAGAAAGACATACCCTCTTGAGTTTGAGCATGCCAATCTACAACCGTTCGTAATGCAAGACTGATATTTTCCTTTGATTGTAAGAATCTTCAAAAGTCGAAAACTTTTTCGACGTAAATGCTCTGGTTACTAATGGAGCAGACAAAATATTGAGGTTATTGAAGAACATTGAGGTTATTTAAAAACAAAATGGATAAACTTTAGTCTTATTGATAAATATATTAGAATTATTTTACCTGATGCACGAGTGCTTCGACCTAAACGTAAATATGAGAGAACCATCTGTTACGATTTAAAAAGTATTTGAGAGATTTATAAATTATTTGGGACAAAGAGATGCACACAATACCTTTATATAGTTGTGTAATGGGGTATCGAATTTGAAAATTGAATTTGAATTTTGAGCTCAAATTTAAAACTTGGAGCTCAAATTTAAAACCAACAGTCATACAAACGTCTATTGACTCAATTGACAGTATTTTAACTAATTTATTAACAACCACTGCCAGGCAAGTGGCATTATTACCACTGTTCAGGCAAGTGGGATTTTTTTTATTATTGAATATGACGTCATTTTTTGCATCATACGCGCATTGGTGGCCACTCTCTCCGGCTGACACATCAGCTTTCTGACGTCACTCACGCTTCTCCTATTATGGAAAGTATATATATATATAGGGAAAGGATATTTTGGAAACCCACTTGAGTTTAGAAAACCTTTGAAAACCCATGTAAAAAACCATTATTTTTTTTTTGAAAAAAAAATAACCAATGTAAAATACATGTTTTAAGCGCTTTGGGCAAAAAAAATAACAAAAGTGCCGATGGGATTTTTTTAAAAAAAATAAACAAAGTTGCTAAAAAACATATGTTTTCAGCTATTTACCTATGTTTTTAGCAACTTTGTTTATTTTTTTAAAAAAATCCCATCGGCGCTTTTTTTATTTTATTTTTTTGGCCCAAAACGCTTATAAACATGTATTTTACATTTGTTATTTTTTTTCAATGAAAAAAAAATGTTTTTTTACATGGGTTTTCGAGGGTTTTCTCAACTTAAGCGGGTTTTCATTTTATAATTGACCTATATATATATATATATAAAGCAATTGGTGTGAGGATATTGTATAGTTTAAACATGATTATAACATATGAAATCACATATGAGAATCAATTAATAGGTTCAAATGGCTTTTGGAGGTGGCGGTGCAGCTTGTGGCCCGCCTACATGCTATTTTGATGTAATTTTCATATTCATGGAATGAAAAATGCCGTTTGTTAAAAATTAGGTTCAAATTTTCGTAATTATATTTCTCTGAATTATCATGAATGTTTGTGTATTGTTTGACGTACTTAATTAATCTAAGGGCACATGGGGTGGTCTAAAGATTATCACACCCATCACACTATCACACCCAATCGTATTATGTCGTCTCATTTCATCACATTCCATCACTAAACACATGTGGTGGTATTCACTTTTCATCACTAAACTTTTTATTTTTTAAAATATATAAAACCATTACATTAAATAAAAAAACATTACATTAAATAAAAAAACATAAAAATTAAAAAAATTAAGTGAGCGGTGGATAAGGGTCCTCAAACTCGATATCTAAACCACCCACGTGTTCCGTTAGATCAAATCGAAGTTGATAGTGGGCTTGTTCATTCCGCAACTCCAAAAGAACATCATCGAGAACGTTTGCTAGTATATCCGTATCCATAACGTAATCCAGAGATATTGCGCGCCCCTCTTCCTTTATGATCATGTGGTGCAATATGACACACGCGTACACAACACTCCTTATTTTCGCTTGATCAACCAAATGCACCGGGCGATCTATTATGTGCCATTTACTTTTCAATACACCAAATGCCCGTTCAACGTCTTTTCTCGCAGATTTCTGTAGCTTCTTAAACAATATTTCTTTTTCGATTGTCGGAAACGAGTAAGCTTTCACAAAAACTGACCAAGCGGGGTATATGCCATCAACTAGATAGAAGCCACGTCTATATTGTCGTCCGTTCACTGTAACGGACACGTCAGGGCAGTTCCTTGTATCTCTGTTTCGAAAAGCGGTGATTGATGTAGAACATTGATGTCGTTGTTTGAGCCGGGGGACCAAAGTACGCATGCCAAATCCATAAATCGTTCAACGTAACTGCTTCGAGCATTATCGTCGGTTTTTTATGGTCACCTCTCATAAACTAACCTCGCAAAGCTGTCAGGCAACTTCTCTATTCGATGTGGGTACAATCGATACTACCGACCATACCGGGAAAATGCCATCTAGCTTCATGTGCGGCGTACAAACGTGTTATGTCGTGTCTAGTCGGTCTTCGGAGATACTCTTTACCATATAAATCAATAATAGCATTGCAAAAATAGTGAAGACTGAAGAGACTCGCTTGAAGTTCTACTTGACATATTAAAATATTCATCAAATTTGTCAGGAACGTTACCGGTAGCAAGTTGACGAATCGCGGATGTGCATTTTTGTATCGACATAAAGCTCATTTTCCCCCTAGCATCATACCCTACTTGAAACCATTCGAACTTAGCTTCGATGTCCCCGACAATCTTTAAAAATAATTCTTTTGATAAACGAAATCGATTTTTAAACATCTCGTCATTGTACTTTGGGTTTTCGACAAAGTAATCGTTCATCAAAACTTCATTTGCCCCCCCCCCCCCCCCCCCACCGATCACGCTGCACCATTCTTTTCTTTGGGCGTTCCGTATTTTCACATTGCGCCGCCTTGCAAACCATTGCAAAAAAATCTATCGAAGAACCCGAAGAGTCGAAGAACTAGATGAGTCGAGTGGACACGATGGGCCTTCCATTTTATATATAGGGTCAAGATCGTGTACAAAGTGTTTTTTTGTGAGAAGTATTAATAATTGATACTTAGGCATCATTTTTTGAACTTAGTCGTGATGTTATGGATTGTTTTGCCTATAAAAACACCAAACATAACAATTAAAAACTGAAAACAATGTATTTTAGGCTTAAAACTTAAAACACCATGCTAAGAACATTAGCAGTGTGTTTTAAGCGTTAAGTAGTGTGTTTTAGTTGTTTTTTAAATTTAATGATTATAATACATTGTATTGTGTTTTAGATTGTTGTGTTTGGTGTTTTTCAAGTTAAAACAACCTAAAACATCATTCCTAAATCCAAAATATGATGTCTACATGTCAATTCTTAGTCCTTCTCACACTTCTCACGAAAAATGTACTTTGTACAGGATCCTAAACCTATATATATATATATATATATATATATATATATAGGATAAGGATAATTTAGAAACTCCCTTGAGTTGGAGAAACTCAAGAAACTCATTTGTGACCATTGATCAACCAAAATCAATGGATGAGATTGATCAACTAATATTATATTATTAAATGAGTTATCTTTTTTATTTGTTTGAAGCAAAAGGGTATTTTAGGAAAATTGCATTTTGTCCATATCTCCTCTCTCTCCTAAATCTCTCTCATCTCTCTTCTCTCTCCTGACTCTCTTTCCTCTCTCTCCTCTCTTTTTTCCTTGCTTTTACATTTTTTTCAATTTTTTAACCTTTTTATAGGTAACAAAAAGTCAGATTGATCTGTAACAACTTATGCGTTACGTTGTTACATTGTTACATTTTATATATTTACATTGTTACATTGTTACATTTTCAAGTGGTGCTTATGTAATTGTTGATCGATTAACTAAGTCCGCATATTGTTACATTCTTACCACACTGTAAAAAAGCAATTTTACATATTTACATAGGTATCATAGTTAATGGTGCTTATGTAACTATCTAAACCATTGTTTATTTACAATATACAAAAAAACACTCATCATCTGCAACATCTGGAATGCCCCGTCCACTTGTAGGTGACCACAACTTCTATCGAGATAAGCCTGTATTTTTATCGAGGATAAAAAAGGTTAATAAAAAAACATTTGTAGAAAAAATGTAGAAGATTTATGCACTATTTTATGTGTAATAAAATAAAAACTAACACTATTTTATGCACTATTTTTTGTTGAAGCAAACACATCCCCTGCAAATTGGCCAACACCATTGTTATTACTTTTTTTAAAGGCACAATTGTTATTACTTAATAACCCAAAGAACCAAGATTCTGATTATGCTTATCTTCTTCAACAACACATCAAAAAATCTTAATAATAATAATAATAATAATAATAATAATAATAATAATAATAATAATAATAATAATAATAACAATAATTGTTTTGAAATGAGACAATGTCTCGTGGAAGTTGAAGAAAAGAATCAAACGAAAGAAAAAAAAAATAAAAACAAAAGTCCAAGTCAAATAAGTGAAATAGGAGCAGTGCATGATGACCGTAGGGCCTTTTATTCTGCCCGTAAGGTATGGCGATGGGATCAACAGCAGCTAACATACCTGTTCATCTTTCAACGAAAAAACACCATTCACTCATATCTGTTCGCCGTCGAAACAACCACCCTCGAAACCACCGTCGACCACCGAACCACCATCGGAACCCATCGACTCAGATCTGTTCACCCTCGAACCACAGCCACCTCCACCCCATTCAGATCTGTTTCAGATCCGTAAAACAAAAACCATTCACCCCCCGTCTTCTGTCGTCGTCGAACCACCACCACCGCCGTCTTCTGCCGTCATCGTACCAGCCCCACCGTGTCACCCAAAAAATGGAACAAAAATCATGGATCCGGTTCATACCAGACCAGATCTGTTAACCACCTTTGAATCTTTACTCAAACTTTAAAGATATGTTACTCCCCATAGGATCTTGAAAAAATGAGAAGAAATATATTAGAGAGAGATGAGATATGATGGGGTTATACCAAAATGAGAAGGTGGATGGATATATACGAGAGAGAGAGAGAGAGAGAGAGAGAGAGAGAGAGAGAGAGAGAATGTGTAAGGGGTGACATAAATTAATAGATATTGATGGGTGAGTAAAAGACAGGTTTGCCCTTGGTCACATCTAGAACAATAGGAGATGTGGAGGTATAAGAGCCACTCAATGGGTTTCAATGGTTTCTCCAACTCAACATGGTTTCTTAAGGATACATAGCCTATATATATATATATATATATACACACTTTTTTTGCTTGTTTGATTGTTGGATGTATGTTTTGATTGTTAGTGGTATTGATTTTGGTTGAAAATGAAATATATATATATAGAGAGAGAGGGAAAAGTTCAATTGAGAACTCATAGTTAGGGAGAGAACTCGAGAACTCTATATCACACATATGCAATATATCATATGTTGTATATTACACTTGTGTAATATATTATTATTCCATATGTTGCATATGTGCAATATATCATATGTTACACATGTGCAATATATATTACACATATGTAATACACTAAATATATATTACACATGTGCAATATATCATATATTGCATATGTGTAATATATACTACACATGTGTAACATATGATATATTACACATGTGCAATATATATTACACATGTGTAACATATGATATGTTACACATGTGTAGTATATACTACACATATACAATATACAATATATGATATATTACACATGCGCATATGTAATATAAAGTTCTCGAGTTCTCTCAATAAAATGAGTTTTCTATTGAAACATCCCCTATATAGAGATTATGAAAAAAATTTTTTACCCAAAACGATCATTTGACCGTTGGCCAACGGTCAAAAGCATTTAAAGTGGGCTGAATTTGGAGCGTGATATACTGATATACATCACGAGATCTATCAATCGCGGCCGTGAGTCTTTGGGCTGGCCGGTGTATCACGCCACTCACGGGGTGGCCATCGCGGACCATCCTGTCCGCTGTAAGTATAATTTGTGCATGTTTGACGATTGTGTTTGACCTGAAATTTTCCAAGTCTGAACCAAGCTAGAAATAGAAGTCGAAACGAGTCTAGGTCCAGATCGATCGTGTAGGTTTATAGTTAAATCTGCGGGTCGGGTGATATTCCCAGGGTCACCGCCCGTAAAAAGACTTGGGTTTGGGGTTAAGCTTAACATCATCAAATCAAATCAAACCATTCTTTTCTTCCAATTCGCCCTACCAACAGCATGGATGATGAAGACAGAGGGCCAAGGTTAAGCAAGAGATTCTCAGACAAAACAGCCGATGGAGAAGTGGATTACAAGACCAAATCAGGAACCGCTTGGTCTCACTCATACCTTAATCAAAAGCCCTGGCATCCTCTCTCCTACCCTAACCAACGCCGCAAGTGGATTGCTGAACAGACTCACGCCCAACGAGAACGTCGTGCTGAGGAAGTAGCTCGAGAGGTAGCTTTACCTTATGACCATTGATCTTCCTTCAATTTATCCAACCACTTGTGATTTTTTATGGTTTTATTTTATTTTCTTTTCTGATGCAGTATGCTCAAGAACAAGAGTTTTTCCGTCAGGCTGCTCTTGTATCCAAGAAAGAGAAGGAAAAAGTGAGCTTTTGCTTCTTCTTTTTTTCATTGTATATAGTAATTGAGAACTCACCCGAGTTTAATAAACGAAAGAAAAGAAGAGAAAATAAATTGCTTTGCTGATGTCTAGATAGACAAATAAATAGGTATGGTTTAACATTAGAGGTTAGAGGAGTTTGATTCAAGCTGTAAGATTGAATTTATTTGTTGCCAGATGTGATTAGTAACCTTTGTATCATAGGCAGAAAATTTTGATCAAGGTTTGTGACACTTTAGGAAAATCTCACATCGTTCTGAAAGTTATTGAGGCATTAGAATTTAGAAATACTTTACCTTAAATAGCTAGCTCTAAAGCGTGCTTTGATGGGGTAATCCAGGGATACCTAACCTTATGGTAGTCTTTACGCAGGCAACCAAAAATAAAATCCGTGAGCTCCTTGTGGGTGAAGTGGACAGCATTGGTTGGTATGGATGAGTGCTGGGAATTGAAATTTTAGTGTTGTATTTCTCTCAAAAACATACCACTTCGCATTTTGAAATTGTGTACTACTGTACTTAACAAAGTCGAACTTCTCTTTTTCTTGCAACATTGGGACTGCAAATTATAAAATTACGTACATTCCAAAATGCACTACAAAGTTCAAACTGTTGATTAATGCAATGAAGATGCTGAACTAGCAAGTAGGAACTTGCCATGTTACATTTCAATAATCAATTTATTTGTTTGATTTTGAGAGATTAGAAAGGAGAGGTTCTTTCTTTGATTAAGAATGCGGTGATCTTGGTTGATGTGGGGTTTTTGTTGTTGGTGTATGTGTGCAATTGATTCAAAATGACATGTTAGATATTTTTGTTCGACTTGATTTTAATTTTGACCTGTGAATTTGAAGATGGAGATGATGAAAGCTGTTAGTTTCATGTATGTCCGTCCACCTGGTTATAATGCTGAAAGTGCCAAAGCTGCAGAGATTGCCGAGGAGAAGAAAACACAGGAACCCTCACAAGATCCACATTCAGAGGCCGGAACAGCTAATATGTAAATAACTGTAGTTATACGTACTTGAATATTGATTGTATTGCAATGATTTTATAATGTGGAAAAACTTACATCTATGTTTCTGTTGCAGGTTGCAAAATCCTATGCCTCCAAATGAGCAACCGAAGAAGCCAAGGCCAAAAGATGTTTTTGGCCGTAACCTACCAACAGAAGAACAATTTGAAGCCCTAAAAAATGCTCCAAGGTCTGGATCTTGTTTTATAACAATTATGTTTTGTTTCGGTTCTAATAGGTTCTTGTTGTGTACTTGTGTATTGAGCTTAATACTGAAGTAGCTGAACCTTCATATCATTATCAAACAGTATTAATGCCTTGATTTTCAGACATCAGACGCTGCCTGTTAGTATTCATATATGAAATAGGTTTCTAGACATATATCACGTGATAAAAAAACATCTTGTGTACAAGAAACAAAAATATTGCTTCTCAGAGTATGTGTAGTGGTAGATAGTTATGTGGGGGTTATAGGATTAAAATATTAAAAAGTAATAGAAAAGGGGTTATGTTGGGGTTATGGAAAAAGAGGGTGTAGTGGGAAGGGGGGTTATGTGGGGGTTATAAATGATTGGTAATGATTGGTTAATTATTGTTTTTTATTTAAATAAGAATATTTAATACTTAATAATATTTCATTAAAAATAAAAAAATTACAAATACTAAAACAAAAAAAATACAAATACTAAAAAAAAAAATTACAAACCCTAAATAAAAGATAAAAATACTCAAAGGTTATATTTTTTTTCGATTTTAGCCTTTCGGCTCATCGCCATTTCCAACGCTTTCCCCTCTAGGTGGTCGTGATTTGCCGTGTAAAAAGCAAAGTCGCGTTCAAACTGTCGTTCCCTCATGATGTCAACCACCTCTCGGTTTTCTTGGATGCGCTGAGCCCCGATGTCCCGTAAGTCTTGGAGCCGCTGGTTCATTTCAGCAAATGCCGGGATTAACAGGTTCACCCCCGACGAAGACTCCGTCCGTGCGGCTCGAGCAGCCCGTCGACCGGGGGGACGAGGTAGCTCCTCCGCCCCCTCCTCCCCTGCAAAATAGGGATTTTCTTCTGGTGAGTTGAGGTCGACATAACGCGCGTCAGACGTAGGCGTTTCGGGGTCAACCGAGTCAGAGGTCCTCGACTTTTTTGAAGGCCTCGTATTTTTGGCCCTAGAGGAAGAAGTTCCAACCGTTGGGCGGACGGTGTGCCATTTGGTCCAGTCTTTCAGCACGTGCCAACATTTAACGTACGGGAAATTCCCGTATGTCTGGTTGTATTCTTCCAAAGCCGCCAAAAAAATACCCTCGTCACTTTGCCCACTTTTCCACCCGTACCGGGTGCGCTGGTAAATGCCTTGAAAGTTGGTGCATTTTTGGTTGATATCGGTCCACTTGCCCGATATCGAGTCGTTCTCCCGGTAGCCCTCTCCTTTACCAGAGAGTTCAAAAAATATTGCCCGTATTTTTTTTCCAAAAATCGCCTTTGGATTGGTAGTTGGCTGAAAAAACAAACCAATAATATAAATAAGTACCCGTTTAGAAAACTATATGAAATAAAAAATAACATTACCAAAAAATATATATATCTTACCGACTTCAGGATCCTCCGACACGTCAACCCACGCTCGGGTTAACGAGTACAACTCGTGGTCGGTCCATGGTATAACGTTTTTCTTGGCACGACCGCCCGTCTCTTTTCTTGTGTGGCGTCGGGCGGGTGCTTTGCCTCGCACGGGCTCTTCCTCTTTAACCGGGCCTTGTGTCTCCGGAACCGACTCTTGCCAAGCATTTGAAGAGCCGAACATTTGGGATGACCCGTACACTTGTGTTTGGCCAAACCCACCTCCTATGGGCATCCCAAAACTCCCTCCCATGTTAACATTATACATGTTCAGGTCCCAACCATACGGTTGGTTTAAGAGGTTCGTGAAACTTTGCGGGTTTGAACCCGAACCCGGAGCTATAGGTCGGGTGTTGTCACCACTGGTTTGGGAACCAAACCCGAAACCTCGACCGAAAGGATTCATGATATAGCCTTGAAAGAGTGTGTGTAGTGCTTTGCTCTCTAGTCTTGTGTGTGTGTTTGTGTTTGTGTAGTGGTGGTTTGAGCAAGTGTGTGTTTGTGTATTTATAAAACAAAAATTAAATTTTTTTTTTTTTCAAAACCTCGAACAAACCCGGTCAAAAGCATTCAAAGCTTTCTCTCCTCCCAACGCTAGACAACGCCTGCTATGGCCATAACGATTCCCACCCAAAACGCCCTATAGCGCCTGGGGGGGGGGGGGGGCGGTGTTCCCCGGCGCTATAGGGGTTAAAACGCCTCAAAACGATTCCCACTACACATACCCTCAAGTTGTTGCAATACTAACATTTATATCTTGTTTATTAATGGTAGTATTGATCAAATCTGCTGTTTGATTCTTATTATGTATGATAGCTGTCATCTTATTATTAAATCATAAATGATACCGTGATACTTTTATATGGCTTTAGGATTGCAGTTTTAACTGATAACATTCTTTCAGGTTAGAGACTGGTGTTGCTGGAAGGGCAAGGCCATTTGGAATTGAAATAAGGAATGTAAAATGTGTGAGATGCGGAGCCTTTGGCCACCAAAGCGGTGATAGAGAATGTCCATTGAAGGATGCAATAATGCCTAATGAAGAGAGTCGTTTGAAAAGAGATGACCCTCTAACAGCTATTATAGCTCAGACAGAATCATCTGAGGTGATTACAAACTCGTCGGTAGTTTAGATTGTTGAATGCGATTTGAGATGAGTTTAGTGTTATTATGTAGTATTGTTTGACCGGTTTGCTTATGAATTGGTCGATTGGGGTTATGGTTTATACCTAATGGGTCAAATCAGAATTTTATTTAAATGGGAAATGAGTCAAATGGGTTGAATATGTCAAAATGTTGAAAATTTGTGCAAAGTTAAACAATGATTGTCATCATATTAAGGTATTAGCTGATAGCAAAAAATGTTTTTGATTGATTGCTTGTGATAACTATGCATAAGCGTTGTTTTGCAAGGCATTTCATGTGAAGTGCGGCTTCCTTGTTGGTTAATTAGCTCTCCAGTAAGCATGATTGAAATGTAGTCATTTCTCTTTAGTATGTTCAGTTTTTGTGATTGTTTAACTCCATTTAGTGTGCACTTCTATATGTTGGCTCTTCGTCTTTTCCTTTCCGTCTTAAAGGTTGTTTTCTTTTTATCATTTTGCATGGTTACTCAAGAGATGCTATGTAACAGGAAGTTCAAGGGCTTAGGTACAGGTGGCAAAATAGCCATGTCGGATTGGGATATTGGTTGAAATAGGTTTGGGTCAAAATGGGTAAAATTTTTTACGAGTCAAGTTGAGTTGAGTCGTTGACCCAAAACACTTCTTGTCTAATAATTTACAAATTTTATTAGCGTGTCAAATACATGTCTTTATTTCACTAATATTCTAATATTTTTAAATAAGATGATTTAGGAACTTATCGACAATAAACTTATGGTCATTTTCAGCCTGTTTGACCCGTTTGGCCATTTTCTTTTTAAGTTAAATCTTTTTTATTTACCCATTTAACCTAACCTATTAGAGATACAACATAACCCGAATTGATTCATACATAATTAATAGATCCGTGGTGCACCACTTTGCTCTTGATACATAGTGTCATGAAATTGAAAATTTAAAATTTGGAGCTCCATAAAATTAAGCATCGTAAGGTGAATTAGTGTTGCTTATGAGATGTAATTTAATTTTGCAGCCTCTTAAGTGGGAATTGAAACAAAAGCCTGGAATGAGCCCACCTCGTGGCGGATTTAGACCTGATGATCCAAACCAGCAGATTGTTGCAGAGGACATTTTCGATGAATATGGAGGTAATTTTACTTAGAGACATTATTGCACAACATAACGGCATCAGATAATTATAAAAAATGGTTAAATAAACCTAAAAATAAGAAGTAATAGAACAATGTGGTCTCTAAATGTTATGCTGAACTCTAATACTTATTTAGCACCAGTCTTTGTTTTTTTCATCTATATTTCATTTTTTTTTTTTTTGTTTAATAAGATCATAAGTTCTTAGCTACGTCTGGCAATGTCAGGTTGGGTGACAGGTTAAAACAGATCAATTTAAATAGTATCAATTTGATTCGGGTCAAAACTGGTTTTGACCAAAGGAATGAAATAGATGGCACTTATGATTACAAAAGTAGTATTATTAAATAATAATCTAATTTTTTGAATAAAACATATTGCCGGACAGACTGGCCCATTTTAGCATGCACTAAAATAACCTGATTAAACCTTTACCAGTTTTGACTCATGCCCGTCCCACCCGTTTTGCCATATATGCTGATTTTTCTAACTTTCTGGGAAACTAGAGAGCATCTTGCATGAAATCCTTATGTTATCCACTGTGTAGGGTTTCTTGGCGAGGAAGTCATCCCGAACCTGTTAGCCAACTTCTCTACAAAAAAGGAAAAGAAGTCCGGTAGTAAGAGAAAACACAAAGGACACTCATCAACGATTAGGGATCATCAAGACATTTTATCAGAGGATGATGAAGAAAAGAGGTCAAAGAAGAGTAAAAGTCAACATAAGAAGAAAAGGAAACAAACACAGTCTGAATCAAGTTCATCAGATGACGATGCAGATAAGAGGTCAAAGAACAGTAAAAGTCAACATAATAAGAAAAAGAAACAAATACGGTCTGAATCAAGTTTATCAGATGATGGTGCGGATAAGCGGTCAAAGAACAGTAAAAGTCAACATAAGAAGAAAAAGAAACAAATCCGGTCTGAATCAAGTTCATCAGATGATTCGGAAGTTGATAGGAGTAAGAGGCATAGAGGTGGGAGCCATAGGCGGCATGGTGGACCTGAGAGCTCAGACTCTGATCAGCAACAAAGATACGAGTCTAGCCACCGCCACCACCACAATTCAGGCTCTTATCGGGAACAAGGAAATGAATCTCGACACCACCACAATTCAGATTCTGATCAGGAACAAAGATATGAATCTCGTCACCGGCGTCACCACCACCACCATCGTCATCGTAGACGTTCAGATATTTCAGACTGAGGATGTTGTTATTTAAGAATGTAATGCATGTTGAGGATACCACTGTTTTATATTCAAATTCTTCAGACTGGGAACCAGTTGTATGAAAACCCTAGAAACCTAAAACCTAGCTGTAGGTTACTAGTTTCTGTTCAAACATACATACCTACTTGATTCATGTCCGTAAACATTATCATTCATTTTTATCCTCAGTAATATTAACAAACGAAAACCCTACGGGTATGGGATATTATACAATTTGGAATGGGACCAGGATTAACAAAACTTGTCCCATTGGCATTCCTACAAAAAAAAAAAAAAAATGTCAATTGTCATTACTGATAATGGGTCAAGTAAAACATGGATGACTGACTACACGTTCATTGAACTTTGAACACCTATAGGGTGGTGATCATGTCCAGATGCACCAGAAAAGAGCCTATATACTGTTTGTGTCCAAAATACTAGCTTTAACAGACTTAAAACCATTACCTTGTTGAGCAGGACCATGTAACTTAGAGATGCACAAACTGGGTTTTTTTTTTAAACCCGGAACCAGGTCTGGATTTGGTCAACAAAGCCAATAACCGGGTATGGTAGGAACCAGTTCGGGGTAAATTTGGCCTAGTTTTTTTTTCCAGATTTTACCCTGTTCCTACCCGAGTAGAGGTGGAACCGGGTCGGTTGTCTGGATCTGGTCTGTCCAGGTGGCTAGTGGGTCGGGTAGGGTAGGAACCTGGTTTTCTGTGCATCTCTAATGTAACCTATATATCCAAAAGAGTCAAAAATACATTGCACTCAAGTCGTAAACGGATTAAAACAAATTATTTAAGCACATCAACCTTATTTTAATGTGAAGTTCACACTCATAGGTAGGGTTGTTCACGAGCCGAGCCGAACCGGCCCGAACCGACCGGACCTTTGCCCGTGCTTGGCTCGTTCACAACCGACCCGAAAACTTAGCGAGCATTTTTCGAGCTTGATTTTTTACGAGCGGAGAGTAACTTGGACAACCATAAAATTAGGATGTTTCCTTCAATGTTTTCGTTGTCGAGGTTTGACTGTCCGAAGATGATGCTTAGGTTGAGGTAGTGAGGCGATGAGCACACTGTAGAGAATAAGTGTCGCATTGTGGCGTAGGGTGATATTAAGCAACGTTTAGCAACGGACGACTAATAATAACATAATAAAGTCAAGACTGTTACTTCACGACTTAGGGTTTACTATTAAACTTAGTGTTAAATTTTTATTGGATTAAGTGGCTAGTTATATTTTATTTATATATCTTGAGTCAAATGTTATATAACAACCACCATACCCAGTAAAATCTCACAAATGGCAAAGCTAAATATTACTGTAATTTGTGTGTGTATATATAATTATATGCATAATAAATAAATAATAATTTATTCGAGCCGAGCTGTTTGCTCGTGTTTGGCTCGTTTACAAACCAAACCGAGCAGATCGGCTCATTTACATGCGAGCAGGTGATCAAACGAGCATCTTTTGAGCATTTTCCGAACGAGCAGCGAGCAATTTTGAACAGCCCTACCGCCATAGGTCGGTGACTCAAGAATCAAGGGGCCTGTTTTGCTATTACTCAAACTATGGGGGGTTTCTTAAGAATAACTCAAAAGAAATAAGTAACAACATTACCTTCCCTCCATTGTGAGCAAGCAAGCAAGCTCTAGGGTTTTCAGACAGTCGCTTCTCCAACAAGAAAGAAGACGCAAAAAATGTCGTGGGCGGTGAGTCGTGTTTTGGGTCAAGGCCACAGAGTTTTAATGGCAGCCGCCGCCACCACCACCACCACCACCACCACCGCCGCCGCCGCCACCAAGCGTGGCCGCCCTGCCGGCATTCTGAAAGTGGTCCCTGTTTCTCCGGCCCTTGGAGGGTTTTTAGGCGTCTCCGAAGTCTCAAGGACTGAAGCTATTAAGAAAGTTTGGGAGTACATTAAGCAGAATAATCTTCAGGTCACTCCTTAACGTTATTTATATTTCATGTTTATATAATATCAGACTCTTTTAGAAACTTAGTTACTGTTTTTTTTTTTTCTTTTTGATCTGGTTTTGGCTTTTGGTATGGCTACTATATGTAGGGTTTTACTGTGCTGATTGTAAACATGAACATATATGTAGATGGTTTTCTTTTTGGATTATGTTTATGACTAAATGGGTTATGAACATTTTGACAGCAAAACAGATGTAGATTCGGATGAAGAAATTGTTATTTTGTAGCCCTAAACCCTAGATTATATACTTTTAATCTCTACAACACTTTAGCTTTTTCCTTACTTGGTTGGAAGTAGTAGCTATGAATGAAGATAATGGCTCTCAATTTAGTTGAGGATTTGAGTTCCCTTGGTTTAATCCATATTAGTCAAAGGCGCTAGGCACGCTGTTTGAGGCTAGTTTCAGACATGTTAGTACTGGTTTTTTGCTGATTTTTGGTCAGAATCGCCAATTGGGCGAGCCCCTTGTGCGTTTTTGAGTGTTAAGGTTTTGGCGATCTTTAACTCATGAGTTTTTCTTGTATGTATGTATGAATGATGTAACCCTTTGCATTTTTACAAGATTACAGTTAGTTTTGTAAAGAAAATCCTAAAAATGGTTAAAAAAAAGTTGATCAATATGATTCTGTATGACTCGTTCTCACTTGAGATATCTCTGAACTCTGATGATTTGCAGAACCCATCCAACAAGAAGCAGATCCTGTGTGATGCCAAGTTAAAGACGATATTTAGCGGGAAGGATCAAGTTGGGTTTCTAGAGATCGCTAAGTTGATGTCACAGCATTTTACCAAGTCTAGCTGATGCTGGTAAAGAATACAATCGGCTTTTTTTGAACTCGTACCATGATATGTATGTTAGTTTCTGGCTTTGGTAGTCATATAGTTTACCCGATTTTGGTGGCTCTGTGCGCTTATTTTGTATGGTAATGTGCTACCACGATGGGTCATGATGGATTGATTGGACCCCTGTTTTTGTTTTACTTTTCACAACTTGGCCAACAAACTACCAACTTTAAATCTTGATGTTTCTGGTGTAAATCCAAATAGTCATCAACTTTAGACTCCCTTGCATTTGAAAATTGACTTCTTTTGTGTGGATAAACCACCACGCTTGGTTTTAAAAAGTGCGCTTCAGCCATGAGAAGTTCGTCGCTTCTAAATGCTTGAAGTGACGGGCGTGCATGAGGGGCAAGTTGATAATGCATAAAGCCCTCAGCCCCTCACATAAGGCCATCTCTTGTTCATGGACAGATTTTATGCACAGGGAGGTTCTGTATGCAACTTTTTTTGTTGTGCAACGTATGTGTAATGTCCTAGACGATAGAAACTTATCAATTATATAATAGACACTCACATAGTTATACTATAAGACTGATTATTTAAAAATTTGAATATTCAACTCGTAAATACTTACATAATCATGATTAAAATCATTTGTATAGAAATAAAAAACTGAATTTTGAAGAGATATAAACCTTATTTCTTATATAGACTCTGTTGAAATTGTAATAAAACTGAATTTTGAAACGCTAACTAGTTTAGGGGTTACAAAAACTTAATAATTTATTCAACGTTAAATACAATTATTATATGGCTATTGGTTAATATTTGTTCTTTTTCTTCTTACAAGTTATTTTATTCTCATTTGAACTCTATGCGATAATCAACTTTAGGGTAAGAACTTGAGAACCAATGTGAACATGGCCATTATTGTAATTATGTGATTAAAATAACAAAATAAAAAAAATGGACGGGTCATAAACAAATTTCAAGACTCAAAACCCTCGCTCATAATAACCAATTTCATACTTTCCATATCCAGGGTTCGATCTACAACCACCTGAGTCAATATCGCTTCAAAAACCTCCAAGAACCCTCTCCTCCTTCGGACTCACAAAACCCAAACCCAAAAACGACGCCGTGCCCGTTTCATCTTACTTGCAGACTTCGTTGAAGTTAGAAACTGATAAGAAGGTCTACAGGCCTGGTGATCCGGTTACCATTACAGTCGAGATCCGAAACCCTCCTGACGAGTGTTCCTTGTTAGTTGATAAATTAAGCTTTGAAGCTATCAACATTGAGAAACTGGATACTCAGTGGTTTATTACTCACAAGCCACTCCCTGACTCTAATTACAAGAGAAAAGGTTAACCAATCTGTAACACCCCAACCGATGGTGGAAACATCGAGATGTCACGTAGTGACGATTGTTCAACAACTCATGGTGCTAAATAAAAGTTGAATATTATTAAACGATTTACAATTTCTATACAAAAATGATTACATAAACTTGATTCATATAACTAGGTCCATAGCTCCTATGTGTTCCAAGACTTGTACAATTTCCAATAGCAAGTAAAACCTGAAACATGTTAAATTGGAAAGATAGGGGTCAACTATAAATAGTTGGTGAGAATACATAGGTTTTGCAAGTAATAAAACATCGTAATTTGTATAACAATCACAATTGAGATATAGCAATGTGTAATGTAAGAATATGAGTCCGACATGTAACAATGCGTCTTTTGTACAATCAAACCTTGTGTCGACTGAGACCTAACTCGAAAGTTAGTAAAAGTGTAACTGTTTTCGATCATCCCTGAATTTATTCGGGGGGGGGGGGTGTCAGACCTATAGCGCTATAATATAAACAGGTGGCTTGATCAATGTTAATGATTGTACTGTGTCTTTTTCTTACAAGTCAAAATGAATCAACAAGTTTCAACATAATGTGAATGAGTAATTGCTATTGAAATGTTTAAACATATTTCACCCAAAAAATGTAAAACGGTAAAAAGGGGCTATGTAAACTCACCGCTTGCGTAGTAACTTGAAAGGTGTCGAACCGCAAAGTTTGTATTAGAATATCCCAAAGGATTAACCTAAAAGAATACATAATTTGTAAGGGATCGAACTTAAAGTCTAAGTTATCTAGGATTAGGCGCTTAGGGTTTCTAGACTAGAATTTGGGGATTCTAGGGTTTTTGAATTGAAATATAATTTGTTTAATCACAAGCGTAAATAATGGAACGGCTTAAATACATAAATATTTGATTTTATGCAATAAAATATGAAATTAAAGTATAACTGAATGAAAAGAAATAATTTAATCAATTAAATATAAAAATTATAAGTCCATTTTATACTGAGAGACTAGCAATGAGTTCAGAATTTTTAGGACTTATAATTTTGATATCTTTATATTTTAAATTGATTTATGAACATAAAAAAAATGCAATAATTTGGAAATAAATACAAATAAAGTGCAAAAATTTTATTCTCATTTTATAACAGTATTTAATATGTGATTTAAGTGAAAAATAATTTTAAAAATTATTTTTCATATTATTTTCATTTAAAACAGAATTTAATTGAATATAATAAATTAAATATGATTAAATCATAAAAATAGGTAAAATAATATTTTTACATAAAGTAAAATTACAAAAACATTTTTCATGGTTAGAAATAATCACACAAAAACTTTGGTATCAAAATGATTAAAAATGAATTTTCTAAGAATTAATTATAGTTTAAACTAAATAAATACATTAAAAATGATAAATAAATGTTTTTTTGAAAAATAAAATTAGAAATATAAACCTTAGGGTTTTAGTAAGTTAAGATAATTTTTATAAGATTTTTGAAGTAAGTTTACTATTTTTACTAATTAAAATAGTTTTATAATGGTTATTAAATAAAAAAAATAAAAGCTGAATAATAAATAAAAAAACAGATTATGTCCTATGGGGGACTCGAACTTGGGACCAGCTGATGGATGAAAGGGGACGCCCAGACCAGCTGGTCTGGCTGTTGGTTTGTTATTTATTTTTGAATCAGTACGTATTTAAATAAAAACCTGAAACAACAAAATTTTTCCCCAATTCTAAACTATAAACCCTAACCCTATCCAGATCAAATCGACCAAGAATTTTGTACAGACATGAACGAAATATAGGGGGCTTTTAATCTGTACTAAAAATCGACCCCAACGCCAAATCTAATTGGATTATCACGTACCAGAGAGGTGTATAAACAAGCTTAAAGAGCCGATCACAAAAGCTACGATTTGCAGAGTTTTAAAGCGTGAAAGAACATGATTTTTTGTGGGTTTTGATCGCAGAGATGATATGAATGTATATAGGGCTCAAATTGATGATAATAACTCTGAATTGAAGGTAATTGACTCGTTCTTTTTGGAAGGTTTTAAAAACGCGTTTGAATGCTTATAATTGGCCACGAATCTGGTCTGAATGTCAAACAATAATAAAAAAGGAAAGGAGCAGAGATGGATACGCGTCAATTACGGGGTTTGATTGGAAAAAGCCGCGTCAAAACTGGTCGATTGCTGTTAACGGGTCGTGTCACACCCTCAAATTCCACGGGCGGGGTTTTACCGCGAGGCGCGTGACAAACCAGGATCTAAGTCAACGGTCACAATAAACGACACTATATGATACGTAAAATCGACATAAGCAAACCATTAAGTTTTCATAAATAATCCATCGCTGCGGAAGCGTAAAACTTTATTTCAACACGAAAGTAAAAGCATAAAAGTCTGAAAATGCTAAATAAGATGCATATGAATCCTAGACGCCGTGAGACTCCGTGTGTAACATTACGCATTTATACTTGTACGTTACCATCGTTTTGAATAAAAACGTCAAGTTTCTCATCATTATTTACCTTTTAAAATTATTATTGCAAAGCGTTTGGAACCCTAATATTATATTATTGATATATAATATACATATATATATAATAAATTGTCAAAAAATTATATGCTGAGGCCGGGGTTCGAACCCGAGTCCTCAGTCGGGTCACCCAACACACACACATAACCACCTGGTCTACACAAACTTCTTGTTTCATTTCCAGCTCATAATTAATTTATCACGACCTTGGTTCTTCACAGTTGACTAGGGAAGTCAACTGTGAAGACAAACTTCCTTAATTAACCGAATTAACGCGTATTGATTCCTGAATTGGCATGACATCGTTATCTCCGGCCTATTACATGTCGTATACACAATCAATTACCTTTAATTCGTCCCCAATCTTATCAATTATCGCGTCATCGTATTCATGGTGGTCAAACTTTCCAATTCTTCGATCCGGACCTTAGCACTATAAATTGGACATCACACAACCTCCTCAACTCGCCGAATTCCCTCTCTCAAACCTCAATTTCTGTTAATTATCCAACAATCGAAGCATACGTACTCGTTTTGACTTTTCTGTTGACCACACAAGGATCACGAGTTTTGTGTTTGTAAGTAACGTTTCTCTTGTGGGTTTTGATCTTCGGCAATCACACAAAAATAACCCTATGCTTAACTGGGTTATTGTTGTGTGAATCAGTTAATTGCAAAAATCTAGGGTTCGAAATCGTATTTGGGGAAGAACACCAAACAGAACTTGGTTTTATAATTAAGAAGAACTGAAATCAAACACAACCCCTGATCTAGATCAGGTGGTTGTGTCTAATGTTGTTAATCAAGATCACGCGGGTTCAAGTCCCCTTGCAACCGGTTTTACTCTTTTATTTTAAAAACAATTATAAATCAATTTCTATTATTGTATATAATTAATTTAATCAAGAATCAAACGTTCTCAGGGTCCAGACCAGTTGGTCTGGGCTTGTGATTTAAAACAAACGAACCGGCCAAAGGCCTGGGTTCGATTCCCGGCATCAACAAACATATTTTTTTTTCAACTTATATATATATATATATATATATATTACTTTATATTTTTAAATTCATTTTAAAATACTTAAACTCTTTTAAAAATTCTACAAAAAATTATTTTGTGTTAATCTAGTGAAAAAGTTTAACATACAATTTTTAGTTTTCAAAAATTTATTTATTTAATATATATAATAAATAAATCAAGTTTATTCTATTTTATTTATAAAATTCTATAAAAATATCAAAACGATCTTATAAATTTCCACAAAAATTATTCTGAGTTTTTATAACAATAAACTTTTCTGAAATGATTTTTATTTCTGAAAAATCATTTATTTAATATTTTTAATCAATTTTTGTTAGTTTTAATCATAAATAAATCATAATAAATTCATTTTTTAATATTTTTGCACCAAAATTTTATATAAATTATTTCTGTTTATTTGGAACAGAAATATAATTTTTAATCTAATAATTCTTTAATTTTAGTATTTTTAAATATTAAAGTTAAATTTTGACAATTTGAAATAAATAGATTTAATATTCTATTTTTAAGAAAGTAATTTTATAAAAATTATTTTTATACTTTAAACTCATTATTGTGACCATCTTTGATTCAAATTTTATAAAAAGATTTTTGTTTATTTATTTATTAAATTTCTCTCATTTATCAAACATTTTAATTATTAATCAAACGAGCATTTATCCCCAATTCGAAGCCCTAGAATATATTTGTAGACTAGATAAACTTAGACATATTTATTACCTTAATTGGGCAACACACTACCCTATTTTTGAAGTGATATAACATTTTGCTAAGGTGAGTTTTACATAGCCCCTTTTCTATTTATCACCATTTTTGGGGTGAAACATGTAACATTACGCATTAATACTTGTACGTTGTCGTAAAAACGTCAAGTTTCTTCATTATTTTTCGCCATTAAAAAAATTATTGTGACGTATTTGGACCCCTAATATTATAATATAAATATATAGTATACATATATGGTAGATATATTAACAAAAAATAATATGTTGGGGCCGGGATTCGAACCCGAGCCCTCAGCCGAGTCACAAGCCCAACCCACCTCACCATCTGGTCTATACATATACTTGGTATAAACCCCAGCTCAAAATTATTAAATCCCGTATTTTTGTTCTTCTCAGTTGACTGGAAAGTCAACTGTGTCAACCAACTACCAAAATTAACCAATATGGACGCGTTTTAAGTTCTGGATTGGTTTAATTGCGTGATTATCGGCCTATTCCACATCATACACACATACAATTACAGTTAATTCTAACCAATTATGGTCAATTAATCGTGTATACAATCAATGTCGCGTCAAACATACCATACATACAATCCTCTCGTTTAAGTATAAATTGAATCCTCTTTGACAAACTAAAGGTGCCGAATTACACCTCTTCACTCTCAATTTCTTCTAAAGTCTCATTTCAATTTGCAAATCGTTCGTGTTTGACTTCTGTTGACCGAGCATTACAATCACGAAATTCTTGTTGTAAGTTGTCTTTTTTTTTTATGGGTTTTGTTCATCGGCCATCAACAAGCAATAACCCTATGATTAATCGGGTTATTGCTTGTTAGATTTGTGTATTGCAAAACTAGGGCTCGAAGCCTAACGAATTGGGGAAGAACACATCTGCGAACCTACGTATATAATTTATACAGAGCCCTAATCATCACCAACTGATCAATAGATCAGTTGGTGTGACACTCGTACTTAAAAACCTGAACCGGCCTGAGGGCCAAGGTTCGAGTCCTGCTGGACGATTCTTTTTTTCTGATTTAATTATAAAATGGATTGTTAAACATATAATTATTTCCAAACCTAAGATACTCGTTCTCAGGGTGTGGCTTGGTGGTGGCCACACTTGTGATTAAGTCCAACCCGGTCATAGACCCGGGTTCGAACCTCATAACCACCACACATTTTTTTATGGATTTAAACATATATTATTTTATTCTAAATTTTTATTATACATTTAAAAATACCAAAACAACTTTATAAATCCTATAAAAATTATTTTATGCAATTCAAATGGTTAAGTTTATTAAACAATTTTTAGTTTTCAAAAATTTATTTATTTAATATATTTAATAAATAAATCAAGTTTATTCTATTATATTTATAAAATTCTATTAAAATATCAAAACAATTTTATAAATTTCCACAAAAATTATTCTGAGTTTTTATGACAATAAACTTTTCTGAAATGATTTTTATTTCTGAAAAATCACTTATTTAATATTTTTAATAAATTTTTGTTAGTTTTAATCATAATTAAATCATAATAAATCCAATTTTTAATATTTTGCACCAAAATTTTATATAAATTATTTCTGATTATTTGGAACAGAAATAAAATTTTTTAAAATAATAATTCTTTAATTTTAGTATTTTTCAATATTAAAGTTAAATTTTGACAATTTGTAATAAATAGATTTAATATTCTATTTTAAAGAAAATAATTTTATAAAAATTATTTTTATACTTTAAACTCATTATTGTGACCATCTTAAATTCAAATTTTATAAAAAGATTCTTTGTTTAATTATTTACTAAATTTCTCTCAATCATCAAACATTTTAATTAATAATCAAACGAGCATTTGTCCCCAAATCGAAGCCCTAGAATATATACATTTGTAGACTAGATAAACTTAGACATATTTATTACCTTATTATAGGGTAATACTTGACACATTTGGGCAACACCACTATTCAATTTTTCAACAGAAATAACATTTTTCCAAGGTGAGTTTACATAGCCCCTTTTCTCTATTTTCACTATTTTTGGGGTGAAACATGTTTAAACATTTTATACTATCATTTACTCATGCTTACTTGTGATTCAATTACACTATCATTCTATCATTTGACTGTAACAAAAAGACACAGTACAATCATTAACAATGATTAAGCCGCCTGTTTAGATTATAGCGCTATAGGTCTGACAAACCCATCCCCCTGCATAAATTCAGGGATGATCGAAAACAGTAACAACATTAGACTAACTTGCGAGTTAGGCCTCAGTCGACACAAGGTTTGGTTGTACAAAGACGCATTGTTACATGTCGGTATCATACTCTATCATCATACAACTGTGAATATTGTACAAACTATTGTTATCAAGTATTTACAAAAACCTATGTATTCTCACCAACTTTTGTTGACCCAAAATATTTTCAACTTAACATGTTTCAGGTTCTACTTGCTTGAAGATTTGAGTTAATGCTTGAAGATGTGTGTGTATAGTATTATTCATTTTGATGTACGAATTCTTGTAGAACAATTGTATGAAATTTATTTAAATCATTTAATGAAATTTATTATTCACCATGAGCTACTGAACAATCATCACTACGTGACATCCCGATGTTCCCGCCATCGGTTGGGGTGTTACAGATTGTATCAGAGCCATGGTTATAGGGAATTAGGTTATTAGAAAAATAATCTAGTCTATAACCATAGGATTTAACCAGTACTTGCTTCTTTTACTTGCTATTCTCTATCTCCCTCCTACTTCTTATCCCTACATTAATCCCTACGAGAAGGTTGTTCTCCATCACCGGATCCACTCTTAGACTAATAAGACAAAATCCTCAGGTTTAACCTGAACCAAATCGAGATCTCGTCAAAGTTCTAGATTTTAATAACGAACACGTGCAATCTGGAAGGGTGAACGCCTGTATTCTGAGTCTTCTGTCTAGGCTGGCATTGCGTATATATCCCAATCAGACGAGGGACCCGGATGCCTACCTGGGAATTCTCGGGATGAGTGTTCACTTATAGGCTAAAGCATGTCTTCACTATGTTATTAAAATCAAGAACCTTTGATAAGTCAACGTTTTCGTTTATTCGTTTAATTAATGAATAAATGATTACATTCCTTATATTACCTCATTCATTTCATTGTGTCTCTTACAAATCATGCATCCACGTCGCAGCACTCGCAATAACAATGGTGGTAATCATGAGGAAGGAAATAGCAACAACAACAACCACAACACTAACCACAACAACAACAATGGTGTTGATGCCCAACTGGCTGCAATCATTTCCCAACAAATGGCACAGCAGATCGCGACTCTGGTTCCTAACTTACTAGCTCAAGTCATCCAGATGAACGGTAACGGTAACGGAAACGGTAATGGAAACGGAAATGGAAATGGAAACCACAACGGGAACGGGAATGGTCTCCCAGCTTGCACTCTTAAACACTTTAATACCTGTAATCCCCCTAAGTTCAGTGGAGATGAAGGAGCTACGGGTCTTCTACAATGGTTCGATGGTATTGAGAATACCTTCATTAACAGTGAGTGTCCCGATAACTTTAAGGTCCGTTATGCCATGAGTAGTCTTCACAAACGAGCACTCACTTGGTGGAATGAGGAAAAGTGTACCTGAGGAGCTGAAGTTGCACTTACTATGACCTGGGATCAAGTCAAGGAAATAATGAAAGCTGAGTTTTGCCCACGTAACGAGGTCAAGAAATTAGAGGACGAGTTCCACACCCTTGCTCAGGATAGTGGGGAAAACCTTGTTTATAATACTCGCTTCCATGAGCTCAGCCTGCTGTTGCCCCATAAGGTCATTCCGCTACCTGTAGCCATTGAGAAATATATCGGTGGTTTGCCCATGCAGATTCAGGACACGGTATGGGGAAGGAACCCTGCTACCCTTGAAGAGGCCAAGCGTTTAGCAGCTACCTTAACTGACAATCACGTAAAGAACGGGACCTTAGTTCGGAAAGGCAATAAAACAAGTATTGTAGCCGCGGTAACTACTGAGAATCAGAAGCGTAAGGCCAGGGATCCTGATGTCAACCTCACTACACAAGCTTCTAACAAGAAACCCTATATAGGAAACTATCCATTGTGTAACATATGCAACCGACATCATCCCACTGCTTCAGCGTGTCGCCTGTGCACCAATTGTGGAAAGTATGGCCATCTGGTCAACACGTGTCGTGAGACTCCAAATCCTAATGCCAATCAACCCACCAACCCTGCTCAGGCTACTAATCCTAATCAATACAACTATGGTCAATGCTATGAATGTGGAGACCCAAATCACTTCCGTAACCGATGCCCTAAACTGAACAGAGATCAAGACCCTCCAGCTACCTAACAGCAAGTCTCACCATTTGACTATTGGTTGCTTTAATTCTATGTATTGACTCTATTTGAGTAATAAATTCTAGTATTGAAAATTTTTGTCTAAAAGTTGTTTTAATCATAACACTTGAATGCATGCTTGTTTTGTATGTAAACTAATTATCTAAATCTATACAACTACAACTCATATGATGTGCTTGTTATACTTGCTTGCATAAACATGTTATCAATTTGCAATCTATGTGTATAATAAATGTCATCATGCCTTTTCAACAGCCGGGAGAGGCCCTACAACCTGCTCCACGACTGGTGGAGGCTATCAAACCTACTCAACGATTGGTAGAGGTCATTATGCCTTTTCAACAGTCGGGAGAGGCCCTACAACCTACTCCACGACTGGTGGAGGCTATCGGACCTGCTCAACAATCGGTGGAGTCATAGAAGGACGCAAAACTTTAATGTAAGGTAAATTGGTGATTGCGGTCCGGAACGTAATCATTAATTTACAGGTACGTTAAGGTAGTGTGAAATTCTATCAAGGTTATAAACTCTAGTTGTCTGGTAGTTCATCAACCCACACAAAACACGAGACAGTTTATTCTATTCATGTCATGCTATAACCCAAATTACAACTATTTTCATTTTCAACCCTGTGTTTTTAATAAACTTCGGGACAAAGTTTCTAAAAGTAGGGGAGACTGTAACATTACGCATTAATACTTGTACGTTGTCGTAAAAACGTCAAGTTTCTTCATTATTTTTCGCCATTAAAAAAAATTATTGTGACGTATTTGGACCCCTAATATTATAATATAAATATATAGTATACATATATGGTAGATATATTAACAAAAAATAATATGCTGGGGGCCGGGATTCGAACCCGAGCCCTCAGCCGAGTCACAAGCCCAACCCACCTCACCATCTGGTCTATACGTATACTTGGTATAAACCCCAGCTCAAAATTATTAAATCCCGTATTTTTGTTCTTCTCAGTTGACTGGAAAGTCAACTGTGTCAACCAACTACCAAAATTAACCAATATGGACGCGTTTTAAGTTCTGGATTGGTTTAATTGCGTGATTATCGGCCTATTCCACATCATACACACATACAATTACAGTTAATTCGAACCAATTATGGTCAATTAATCGTGTATACAATCAATGTCGCGTCAAACATACCATACATACAATCCCCTCGTTTAAGTATAAATTGAATCCTCTTTGACAAACTAAAGGTGCCGAATTACACCTCTTCACTCTCAATTTCTTCTAAAGTCTCATTTCAATCTGCAAATCGTTCGTGTTTGACTTCTGTTGACCGAGCATTACAATCACGAAATTCTTGTTGTAAGTTGTCTTTTTTTTTTTATGGGTTTTGTTCATCGGCCATCAACAAGCAATAACCCTATGATTAATCAGGTTATTGCTTGTTAGATTTGTGTATTGCAAAACTAGGGCTCGAAGCCTAACGAATTGGGGAAGAACACATCTGCGAACCTACGTATATAATTTATACAGAGCCCTAATCATCACCAACTGATCAATAGATCAGTTGGTGTGACACTCGTACTTAAAAACCTGAACCGGCCTGAGGGCCAAGGTTCGAGTCCTGCTGGACGATTCTTTTTTTCTGATTTAATTATAAAATGGATTGTTAAACATATAATTATTTCCAAACCTAAGATACTCGTTCTCAGGGTGTGGCTTAGTGGTGGCCACACTTGTGATTAAGTCCAACCCGGTCATAGACCCGGGTTCGAACCTCATAACCACCACACATTTTTTTATGGATTTAAACATATATTATTTTATTCTAAATTTTTATTATACATTTAAAAATACCAAAACAACTTTATAAATCCTATAAAATTTATTTTATGCAATTCAAATGGTTAGTTTATTAAACAATTTTTAGTTTTCAAAAATTTATTTATTTAATATATTTAATAAATAAATCAAGTTTATTCTATTATATTTATAAAATTCTATTAAAATATCAAAACAATTTTATAAATTTCCACAAAAATTATTCTGAGTTTTTATGACAATAAACTTTTCTGAAATGATTTTTATTTCTGAAAAATCACTTATTTAATATTTTTAATCAATTTTTGTTAGTTTTAATCATAATTAAATCATAATAAATCCAATTTTTAATATTTTTGCACCAAAATTTTATATAAATTATTTCTGATTATTTGGAATAGAAATAAAATTTTTTAAACTAATAATTCTTTAATTTTAGTATTTTTCAATATTAAAGTTAAATTTTGACAATTTGTAATAAATAGATTTAATATTCTATTTTAAAGAAAATAATTTTATAAAAATTATTTTTATACTTTAAACTCATTATTGTGACCATCTTAAATTCAAATTTTATAAAAAGATTCTTTGTTTAATTATTTACTAAATTTCTCTCAATCATCAAACATTTTAATTAATAATCAAACGAGCATTTGTCCCCAAATCGAAGCCCTAGAATATATACATTTGTAGACTAGTGATGTGTGCAAATAAATATATAAATAAATTGATCAAGTTAAAATCCTAGACTTTTCTAAAACCACACACTATCGGCAAGTGTACCGATCGCAAGTAGCAAGTAGGCAAGACCAGGTATCGAACCTAAGGACTTTATCTAACACTTTTGAGATTACCTTTAATGAATTACCTGATATATTATTATTATTAAATTGGTTTGTTGATTGGGGGGTTAAAACTGAAATTAAAATAAATAAATTAAAACTAAATTACTAATTAACTAAGAAACTGAAAATAAACGAAAGCTGACGAACTGGGTTGGAACTCTAATGAGGAGAAAACTGGTAACATGGGTAGAATCCCTAGACTCTGGCTATAAAAGCCGACTTATGTAATCCGATTGGAGACCCTGTTCTCACCTAATAAACCTCCTGTCAAGGATAGTCAACTAGACTCAAGGCGGGACAAGTATTGAGATGCTAAAATGAAAGTGGATCGCCCCAGCGAAACCAAATCCCACAGTAATCCTTTAATCAACCACTCTTGGATCGAAAACTCCCAAACTACGAAGCAGACTTAACTAATACGAATGAAATCCTAGGAAAACTCTAAACACGAATAAGTAACCGGTCTCGCCCCAGCGATAACCAAACTACTAAACAATGCCTAGTTAGTCAACCAAGCAATCCCGAATTATATTCCTAACCTTCGGGAAGGGATTGCACACCTTAGCTAATTGACCTTAAAAACCTGTTAAACTTGCGCCATTCCTAACTGCAAGAACTAGCTCGACAACAAAAGTTAATCAAACTAGAATGATTTCTAGATCTAGGGGATATTCCTATGTGCCTAGAACATCAAAACCAACAAACAAGTAATCAAATCAAAAAGCGCCAGCACACAAATATTCAAAATCAAACATAAAAATTAAGTCATGTAACCCAACACATCCAAAACGGAAAACATAGGTCTTTAATTAAAACCAAAATCTAGTTCATCATCCCAAGTTACCAACAAAAGGTTTAGCCACTCATAGTATTATAAAACATCATCACAAAATAATTAAATATAGTTTTAATCATGTATATAGAAGAAATAAATAAAAACTAAACCAAACCCAAGGCTTCTTGAATATTGATCTTTAACGTGCCCGGGGCCTTTTCTTCTTCACGGCTCTTTTGCTCGTCACCGCTTCTGGCCGCTTCTTGGTTCGTGCGATTGAATGCTTCTGTTGAATGAATATATTTCATTCTCCTCCATTATGCCGTCAAACTCCAATGATATATATTTTATAAAAATTATTTTTATACTTTAAACTCATTATTGTGACCATCTTAAATTCAAATTTTATAAAAAGATTCTTTGTTTAATTATTTACTAAATTTCTCTCAATCATCAAACATTTTATTTACTAAATTTCTCTCAATCATCAAACATTTCATTTTGAGCTCATTTTTCACGAACACCTATAAAATAATAAAATAAATAAATAAATAATAAAACTGACACGAAACGAATACAAACTTGACCAAATAAAATACAAAATACATAGGAAATTAGATGTGTTTTGCAACACATCAACTAGATAAACTTAGACATATTTATTACCTTATTATAGGGTAATACTTGACACATTTGGGCAACACCACTATTCAATTTTTCAACAGAAATAACATTTTTCCAAGGTAAGTTTACATAGCCCCTTTTCTCTATTTTCACTATTTTTGGGGTGAAACATGTTTAAACATTTTATACTATCATTTACTCATGCTTACTTGTGATTCAATTACACTATCATTCTATCATTTGACTGTAACAAAAAGACACAGTACAATCATTAACAATGATTAAGCCGCCTAGGCCTGTAAACGAACCGAACGAACACGAACACAGGCGTGTTCGTGTTTGTTCATTTAACTTTAACCGAACACGAACACGAACACGAACACATAATCGAACACATTTTTGTGTTCGTGTTCGTTCATTAAGAAATTTGTCGTGTTCGTGTTCGTTTATGTTCGTTCATTTAAACCTAAACGAACAGTTCATGAACATAAACGAACACGAATGATCAATATAAACGAACACAAATGAACATAAACGAACACAAACAAAAACAAGTTAATAATGATTCATGAACAAAAATGAACGTTAGGGTTATGGTGGAGAGCGGCTGTGAAGCGTGAAGAGCGGATAATAAGTGATATGTTTAGAATGTTAGGGTTAGGGTTAAGTTTTTAGAACATATGAATTAAGGTTACTTAACAAAAGAAAATAAATAATAATAATAAACCTAAGTTTCATTAAACGAACATAAACGAACAAAATAAACGAACATAAACGAACATAAATGAACGAACATAAATGAACGTTCATGAACATAAATGAACGAACACAATGTGTGTTCATGTTCGTTCATTTAATTAAACGAACAAAAAATTGTGTTCGTGTTCGTTCATTTATTTAAATAAACGAACATAAACGAACTTCCCGCCGAACAGTTCACGAACAGTTCATGAACGTTCGGTTCGTTTACAGGCCTTAGCCGCCTGTTTAGATTATAGCGCTATAGGTCTGACAAACCCATCCCCCTGCATAAATTCAGGGATGATCGAAAACAGTAACAACATTAGACTAACTTGCGAGTTAGGCCTCAGTCGACAAAAGGTTTGGTTGTACAAAGACGCATTGTTACATGTCGGTATCATACTCTATCATCATACAACTGTGAATATTGTACAAACTATTGTTATCAAGTATTTACAAAAACCTATGTATTCTCACCAACTTTTGTTGACCCAAAATATTTTCAACTTAACATGTTTCAGGTTCTACTTGCTTGAAGATTTGAGTTAATGCTTGAAGATGTGTGTATAGTATTATTCATTTTGATGTACGAATTCTTGTAGAACAATTGTATGTAATTTATTTAAATCATTTAATGAAATTTATTATTCACCATGAGCTACTGAACAATCATCACTACGTGACATCCCGATGTTTCCGCCATCGGTTGGGGTGTTACAAAACATGTTACAACATTCTATATGCAATTCAATCATCAAAGTGTCTATGTGTTTTTCTATGTTGCATTATGTCTTGAACATGACTAGGGTAAGCACAATTCTAGCATAATCATTAACATTGATCAGCCGACGGTATACAATGATAGATCTATTGGACTGAAAATCCCACCGGATACGTGCCTCCTACAAAGGTAGCGTGGGTGATGGTTATCGCAACATAAACGAGTGAACCATGAGCATATGGGATGTACCACAATACAACAGTCACAAGGGTTGATTATGCACTCGATTTACTTCTAGTATGTTTTCACATATGGACTAGACTTGCCATGACACTTGAATTGTACAAGTTTTATTCAATTATCAAAACCTATGTAATTCTCACCAACTTTTGTTGACCCAAAATATTTTCAAACTTAACATGTTTCAGGTTCTACTTGCTTGAAGATTTGAGTAAATGCTTGAAGATGTGTGCATAGTATTATTCATTTTGATGTACGAATTCTTGTAGAACAATTGTATGTAAATTATTTAAATCATTTAATGAAATTTATTATTCACCATGAGCTACTGAACAATCATCAATACGTGACATCCCGATGTTTCCGCCATCGGTTGGGGTGTTACAGATTGGTATCAGAGCCATGGTTATTGGGAATTAGGTTATTAGAAAAATAATCTAGTCTATAACCATAGGATTATAACCAGTATTTGCTCCTTTTACTTGCTATTCTCTATCTCCCTCCTACTGCTCATCCCTACTTTCATCCTTACAAGAAGGCTGCTCTCCATCACTGGAACTACTCTTAGACTAATAGGACAAAATCCTCAGGTTTAGCCTGAACCACCATGAGATCTCGTCGAAGTTCTAGATTTTAATAACGAACACGTGCAATCTGGAAGGGTGAACGCCTGTATTCTGAGTCTTCTGTCTAGGCTGGCATTGCGCATATATCCCAATCAGACGAGGGACCCGGATGCCTACCTGGGAATTCTCAGGATGAGTGTTCACTTATAGGCTAAAGCATGTCTTCATATGTTATTAGAATTTAGAATCTTTGATAAGTCAACGTTTTCGTTTATTCGTTTTAATTAATGAATAAATGATTACATTCCTTATATAACCTCATTCATTTCATTGTGTCTCTTACAGATCATGCCTCCACGTCGCAGCACTCGCCTCAACAGTGGTGACAATCAAGATGAAGTGAATAGCAACAATAACAACCACGATGCTAACCACAACAATAATGGTGTTGATGCCCAACTGGCTGCGATCATTTCCCAACAAATGGTGCAGCAAATTGCGACTCTGGTTCCTAACTTACTGGCTCAAGTTATCCAGATGAACGGAAACGGTCATGGAAACGGGAACGGTCATGGAAACGGGAACGGTAATGGAAACCACAATGGAAACGGGAATGGTCTCCCAGCTTGCACTCTTAAGCACTATAATTCCTGTAATCCCCCTAAGTTCAGTGGAGAAGAAGGAGCTACGGGACTTCTACAATGGTTCGAGGGCATTGAGAACACCTTCATTAACAGCGAGTGTCCCGATAACTTAAAGGTCCATTATGCCATGAGTGTTCTTCACAAACGAGCACTCACTTGGTGGAATGAGGAAAAGCGCACCCGCGGAGCTGAAGCTGCACTAGCCTTAACTTGGGATCAAGCTAAAGACATTATGAAAGCAGAGTTCTGCCCTCGAAATGAAATCAAGAAACTGGAAGATGAGTTTCATGATCTTGCTCAAGATAGTGGAGAAAACCTTGCCTACAACACTCGTTTTCACGAACTTAGTCTACTGCTACCACACAAGGTCACCCCCTTGCCTATTGCGATCGAAAAATACGTTGGTGGCTTACCGATGCAGATTCAAGACACAGTGTAGGGAAGGAACCCTGCAACTCTGGAAGAAGCAAAGAGTTTGGCGGCCACCCTAACAGATAACCATGTGAAGGCAGGAACCCTGGCTCGGAAAGGGGAAAAGAAAACTATTGCGAAGGATACTCCCCAACCTGCCGTTGAAATCAAAACTGAGGCCTCAACCAATGGAAGGCGCAAGGTCAGGAATTTTGCAATAGACGCCACTGCTCCACCCAACAAAAAACCATACAACGGGAACCAACCTAAGTGTGACACCTGCCAGTATCACCACCCAACTCAAGTGCCCTACCGTCAGTGTACCAATTGTCAAAGGTATGGGCATCTTGCAGATGCTTGTCGAATTCCTGCTACAAACACCCCTGCTGCTCCAAATAACCTTCCAGCTACTTAACAACAAGCCCCACTATTTGAATGATGTCTGCTTTAATTCTATGTATTGACGTTTTTTATTCAAGTAATAAATTCTAGTATTATCATAACACCTGGATGCATGCTTGTTTGAATGTGAACTAATTGCTATATCTATAAATCATACTTGCTTACTTGTACCACAATTAGTTGACTACCAAACAACCTACTCAACGATTGGAAGAGGTCATCATGTCTTTCCAAAAGTCGGGAGAGGCCCTACAACCTGCTCAACGACTGGTGGGGACTATCGAACCTGCTCAACAATAGGTAGAGTCATAAAAGGACGCAAAACCCTAATGTAAGGTAAATTGGTAATTACGGTCCGGAATGTAATCATGAATTTACAGGTACGTTAAGGTAGTGTGAAATTTTATCAAGGTTTTTGGTGGTTGACCAATTGTAAATCTGGAAGTTCATTTAGTTCTTCTATAGTCCATCAACTCATTTCTTTTAGGACTCCTAAAACCTAACGCTTCACAAGACCCTTACTCTCCTTGCGATGTCAGACGAACCTAATTCAACTCTTAAAGCTCACACCTACCCGACCTGAAACCACTATCAGAATTTCCAAATCACAGTTACCCCAAATTCTACCCAATCACCCTCAACCTTGTGTTTTTCTTTTAACTTCGGGACGAAGTTCCTAAAAGTAGGGGAGACTGTAACATTACGCATTTATACTTGTACGTTACCATCGCTTTGAATAAAAACGTCAAGTTTCTCATCATTATTTACCTTTTAAAATTATTATTGCAAAGCGTTTGGAACCCTAATATTATATTATTGATATATAATATACATATATATAATAAATTGTCAAAAAAATTATATGCTGAGGCCGGGGTTCGAACCCGAGTCCTCAGCCGGGTCACCCAACACACACACATAACCACCTGGTCTACACAAACTTCTTGTTTCATTTCCAGCTCATAATTAATTTATCACGACCTTGGTTCTTCACAGTTGACTAGGGAAGTCAACTGTGAAGACAAACTTCCTTAATTAACCGAATTAACGCGTATTGATTCCTGAATTGGCATGACATCGTTATCTCCGGCCTATTACACGTAGTATACACAATCAATTACCTTTAATTCGTCCCTAATCTTATCAATTATCGCGTCATCGTATTCATGGTGGTCAAACTTTCCAATTCTTCGATCCGGACCTTAGCACTATAAATTGGACATCACACAACCTCCTCAACTCGCCGAATTCCCTCTCTCAAACCTCAATTTCTGTCAATTATCCAACAATCGAAGCATACGTACTCGTTTTGACTTTTCTGTTGACCACGCAAGGATCACGAGTTTTGTGTTTGTAAGTAACGTTTCTCTTGTGGGTTTTGATCTTCGGCAATCACACAACAATAACCCTATGCTTAACTGGGTTATTGTTGTGTGAATCAGTTAATTGCAAAAATCTAGGGTTCGAAATCGTATTTGGGGAAGAACACCAAACAGAACTTGGTTTTATAATTAAGAAGAACTGAAATCAAACACAACCCCTGATCTAGATCAGGTGGTTGTGTCTGATGTTGTTAATCAAGATCACGCGGGTTCGAGTCCCCTTGCAACCGGTTTTACTCTTTTATTTTAAAAACAATTATAAATCAATTTCTATTATTGTATATAATTAATTTAATCAAGAATCAAACGTTCTCAGGGTCCAGACCAGTTGGTCTGGGCTTGTGATTTAAAACAAACGAACCGGCCAAAGGCCTGGGTTCGATTCCCGACATCAACAAACATATTTTTTTTTCAACTTATATATATATATATATATATTACTTTATATTTTTAAATTCATTTTAAAATACTTAAACTCTTTTAAAAATTCTACAAAAAATTATTTTGTGTTAATCTAGTGAAAAAGTTTAACATACAATTTTTAGTTTTCAAAATTTATTTATTTAATATATATATAATAAATAAATCAAGTTTATTCTATTTTAATTATAAAATTCTATAAAAATATCAAAACGATCTTATAAATTTCCACAAAAATTATTCTGAGTTTTTATAACAATAAACTTTTCTGAAATGATTTTTATTTCTGAAAAATCATTTATTTAATATTTTTAATCAATTTTTGTTAGTTTTAATCATAAATAAATCATAATAAATTCATTTTTTAATATTTTTGCACCAAAATTTTATATAAATTATTTCTGATTATTTGGAACAGAAATATAATTTTTAATCTAATAATTATTTAATTTTAGTATTTTTAATTATTAAAGTTAAATTTTGACAATTTGAAATAAATAGATTTAATATTCTATTTTTAAGAAAGTAATTTTATAAAAATTATTTTTATACTTTAAACTCATTATTGTGACCATCTTTGATTCAAATTTTATAAAAAGATTTTTGTTTATTTATTTATTAAATTTCTCTCATTTATCAAACATTTTAATTATTAATCAAACGAGCATTTATCCCCAATTCGAAGCCCTAAAATATATTTGTAGACTAGATAAACTTAGACATATTTATTACCTTAATTATAGGGTAATACTTGGCATATTTGGGCAACACACTACCCTATTTTTCAAGTGATATAACATTTTGCTAAGGTGAGTTTTACATAGCCCCTTTTCTATTTATCACCATTTTTGGGGTGAAATATGTTACAACATTCTATATGCAATTCAATCATCAAAGTGTCTATGTGTTTTTCTATGTTGCATTATGTCTTGAACATGACTAGGGTAAGCACAATTCTAGCATAATCATTAACATTGATCAGCCGACGGTATACAATGATAGATCTATTGGACTGACAATCCCACCCGGATACGTGCCTCCTACAAAGGTAGCGTGGGTGATGGTTATCGCAACATAAATGAGTGAACCATGAGCGTATGGGATGTACCACAATACAACAGTCACAAGGGTTGATTATGCACTCGATGTAGGTGCATATGTGCGACTAATGCTTTGGATTGAATAATTCATTTGTTTTGTTTATTGTCGTTGGTGCGAAGGAACGATTTTGATGGTACGAAGGAGAGATTTCAAGGGTGCGAAGGAAGCTTTTGGGGGCGAATGAAGATTGTTTATTATGGAGTTTGGTTCGACCACTCAAAGTGGGCGAACCTGCACATTCGCACGAACAAAGTGGGCGAATGTGCAGTCTATAAATAGGCAAACTCAGTTTTTGCAGCTAACTTTGAGTCATTTATTTCCCGCCACTTTCTGAATTCTCTCTGTAACTTTTTATAAACTTGTTTCACGTCGAGTCCTTGATTGTAATTGTTTTTCTACGTGTATTCAAGTTTGATTATTAATGAAAACGTTTGAAAATGATGATTTGTGTGTGTTTATCTGATTAGGTATCATTTTGTGCTGGTTTTGGGGATTCCGCACCCAAAACTAAATTGTTTGATTGCCTTTGTAGCTTACCGATCCTTTCACGCGCATACACTCGATTTACTTCTAGTATGTTTTCACATATGGACTAGACTTGCCATGACACTTGAATTGTACAAGTTTTATTCAATTATCAAAACCTATGTAATTCTCACCAACTTTTGTTGACCCAAAATATTTTCAAACTTAACATGTTTCAGGTTCTACTTGCTTGAAGATTTGAGTAAATGCTTGAAGATGTGTGCATAGTATTATTCATTTCGATGTACGAATTCTTGTAGAACAATTGTATGTAAATTATTTAAATCATTTAATGAAATTTATTATTCACCATGAGCTACTGAACAATCATCAATACGTGACATCCCGATGTTTCCGCCATCGGTTGGGGTGTTACACCGTGCGCCTATGAAATGCTGCTACCTCAACGACCTGAGACAAACATGCTAAAAACGTCGGCAAATAATGCCGGTGAGTTCACAGGTTTTATGTTAAACGTTTAAGTAATGAAAGCCATCATGTTATCACTATGATAGCGTTAGCTAGACGCATGAATAATACTACTACAACCGGAAACCATTACAGACAACGATATATGATTTTGCCCGAAACGATATGCACCACCATCCCACGGTAGCGTTATGACCGAGACAATATGCACTCGCCCGGCTCCCAACCGACGAGTGGGGTCTGTCAGTACCAATAGATCTATCCACATTTCCCCCGTTGTGCCCCGCACATTCATGGTTTCCCCGGGACTTTACGTATCGTATAGTATGTAAATGAATTAACACTAGTATAACATGATAATTTATGAAATAAGTATAAAGCATGTGTCTCCCCTGAAATGTAAAGACTTAAAGTGGGGCCGTGAAACTCACCTGATACTGCTTCCCCTCTAAGATAAGTAAACCCGCTCAATAGACGGCACCAACTACCGGTGACCTATCATGACGAGCGTATAAGATGTTAGACTAACAACCCGTAGGTTGATTAGTCCCCAACAGTCCAGACAAGACCCGACATCCCATTGGTGACCCGACATCTCACGTGTTAGCCGAAAGCAAGATATCATGCAACATATGCAATTAAACACTTAGCATGCGCAAAAATTCACCAAGTCTAGCATAACGCTCAATTAATGCATAAACGAGTCCGAACACGTGTTACTAAGTCATTGGACATGTTACGGGGTTCCTATCATGTTCCTAGGTGTCAAATCATGTTTCGGGATGTCAAAATACGCTTACAACAACAGCACACGCGATTAGGCTATCATACATGCATTTAGGAAAGTCAACTAGTGATTAGGATGGTCAAACTAGCAATTGGGAGTGTAATCACATGCAGTACAGGCGATTAGGTGCCCAATCGCCTCTAATGTCAGGCGATTGGCCCAATCGCCAGTTCCTTCAGGCGATTGGAGCTCCCCAATCGCCCCCTGCAGCCTGGTTTCGCTTTTTCGCGCATTTAACCTTCCAAATCAGATCTGAAACATGTGGAAACACCCAATATCAAACCCAAAACATTAATCCAACTTTTTCAAGCAAAAACCCCTATTTTATTATCATTCTAGCTGTGACATTCGTCACCCTCGTCTTTCATCTCATTGGCAAAAATAGCCCTTCAAATATTTCCGTTATAGCCCTTATAAGTTTCGTCATTTTCAAATTTAATTTTAGAACAAACTAAAACTTTATCAGTTATATTTATAATTGATTGGATATAAGTTTTAATAAATTGCGTAGGTGAAACATATTTGTATAAGATTTATAAAAAAATTTCAAGGTCATAAAGTTTCAAGACATTTTGGTTAATTTATATTAACTTGGTTAGTGTATTATAAAGGGAAAACTAACTAAACTAGAATAAAACTAACTAAGTTTAAGTTGAGGGACCTATTCTGACAATTATCAAAAGATTTAAAAACAAATCTGATTCCTTTCCTTGTTTCGGATTTCCGGCGGGTTCCGGCCACCGGAATACTTTCCGGCTAAGTTCCAGCAAGTCATAAACCCACGATTAATTGGTTTTAACTCGTTTTTAATGCGCCCAAACGTTTTCTCCATCATTACCAAGCGATTACTATACCTAAAAGGTGATTTAAACGTGCAATAAAAAGGATATTAATTCGTGATAATGAGGTAACCGACCGGAACATTTAAACTTTTCTAAACGCCTATTTTCAGTGGACCAACATATAAATTGATCTTACCATTCGGTTCCTGCACATCACACGACTTTAACCCACTATAAAACATAGCAAATAACATTCAGGAACCTATCCAAATCGAGTTTTTTTTGTTCGGCTTTGCGTTCGCTAAAGGGCTCTATATCAAACTTGTAAGTATAAAATTCTTATGCCATTTTGTTCTTTATTAAATCCCGATCAAAAGCCCTCTATTACAGAGTCTTAATCTTTCCAAAATCGTGTTATTGAATTTCTAGGGTTAGGGTTTATGTGTAGGTTAATGGGGAAGAAGATGATGTTTTAGTTATTATATAAATACAATTCTTGTTTAAACTTTATAACATGTGAGGCTTGTGATGTAGTGGTTTGGTGGGTGTTAATATCTGGAAAGGACCTGGGTTCGAACCCCTTTACCCACGGGTTCCCTTCCTTTTATTTTTTTTCTACATTTCTTTATTTTGTTTAAATAATTATAATATATAAATTTGAAATATTCATAATAAATTCATTTTTACTCCAAAAATTATAAAAATTTAGGTGTAATATCTTGACACCATAAAGAAAATTATTACACTTTTATTTTCTGGAAAATGTCATATTTTTATATTTTTATTGAATTTATTTCTTTTAATTATATTTAATTGATTAAAAATTCATTTTTAATGATTTTAATCTCAAACTTTTTGATAATTTATTTCTAATCATGATGAGCTAAAATAAAAATAGTTGGTTCAGAAAACATTTATTTTTATTAATTTCCCTATTTTTAATCATTTAAACATGATTTAATCTCAATAAATCAGTTTTAAATAGAAATAAGTTTATAAAAATTATGGGAAAATTATTTTCATTACTTTACATCAAAAAGTATCCATTTTCTATGAAAATAGTATTTTTGGATTGTGTCTTGTATTATTAGTCTTATTATGTTTAATTAGACATGGTAAAACATTTATTTATTTATACTATTTAAACATCTATCATATAAATATTTTTCTTATAAAATGGAAATACTCTTATGGTTGAAAGTCTTTATTATCATTTGTTCGATCATTGTGTAACTCATAATAATTTGTTTATACATTTATAATTATTGTATTTATTTACAATAATTAGTTACAGTAATTAGCTACGTCATTTTATCTTAATTAGTCAAACATAATTTTATCTAAATATTTAATTGGTAATAAATATATTACCTAAACCGTAGTTTTAAACTTTGGTACAACTTTTATATTAATCCAATTTGTCATAAAAACTCTAAGGGTGGTATGAAGAACACACCTTTAAATTGTAAGATTATGATATATAAAGCTTGGAAATGTGATTTCTTGATCAAAAACGTGTTGCAGAGGTTGAATAAGGTATGGGGTGGCTTTGGGTATATTAGGGTTTCACAGATGATGTTTTATAACTAAGGGTGGTATTTACAGGTGTTTCTAGTCATTTAGTACGCGTCAGGCGATTGGGCAGCAGCTACAGGCAATTAGGATGTCTAATCGCATGTAACTACTGGCGATTAGACCAATCGCCTGTAAATATTCCTCCAATCGCCCATCTTACTGGCGATTAGGCTAATCACCCCTATCATCATGCAATTGCGCGTAATCACCTGTAATGTCATGCAATTACACGTAATCACCTATAATGTCATGCAATTACGCGTAATCACCTATAATGTCATGCAATTGCGCGTAATCACCTATAATGTCATGCAATTACGCGTAATCACCTATAATGTCATGCAATTACGCGTAATCACCATTTTAACACATATAAACACGTATTCATATACCCGCAAGTCATATAATGATTGTAAGCACATAATGCATGATAACTAACACGTTCCCATCCGTTCACCAATTCCCGGGACTCGAGATTTGCGTGTGTGCGTTAAAACCGGCGATTCTACAAATCGCCAATCCTTGTACACATGGTTATGGACCGACACCCAATGATCCCTCGGACCATTGTAACGACTCCCGATGATTCCCGAATCATCGACACGACTCAATCGACCCAGTCAAGTATGATATTAAGTAGTTGTTTTCAATGTTTTCATTGAGGTAGACTCGTATGTATGCAAAGTATGAAACGTATGTATGTAAAGTATGAAAAGTATTAACCTGAATATGCCGGGTGTCACAGGTCGAGCCAGGTTCGGACCTTGGTTCTGGGTTCTGTTAGCGAGGCAGGGATAAGAAAAGGAGGGGTTTGGGCTGGTTGGCTGGGTTGGTTGTCGGGCCAGGTCTAGTGGGCTTTGTTCTTAGGTTTAAGGGTTATGATTTATTAGTTATGGTCTTGTTTATAAGTTTATAAAAACTTAACTCTATAAATCTCCATATATGTTTTCAAAACAGAAAATAAAATAGATTATTATAATTATTATTATTATTATTATTATTATTATTATTTAAATAGTTATAAGAGATATAGTTTATTTGAAAATTTTGATTTTCTAGATTTGTACATACTTTAAAATGTTTAAAAAAAATTGTAAGTAAAAAAAAAAGGAGGCATATTTGTACAAAATGAATGAGAGCAGGGATAAAAAAAATAATAAGAACTTTTATTTATTAAAAATTTGGAAAAAGCACAATGTTACACCCATTCCTTCTCTACCAGGGTATACTCCACCAACACCAGATGCGAATATTGGGAAAAAGCACAATGTTACACCCATTCCTCATATACCAGGGTATACTCCACCAACACCAGATGCGGATCTCACTGATGAGGAGTGCCTCTAGGCCTTGGATTATACCATGGTTGAGATGGGAATGGGGCGTCTACGGTTGGTGGAGACCTAACCGAACCCCACCCAAACTACCAGGGTACACCCACCCCCACTTCCAGGCTACACCCACGCCCCACTACCAGGGTACACCCACCCCCCACCACCAGGATACACCCACCCTAAACCCTCTTCCACGGGAGCCACATGAGGAGGAGTACGAAGCAGCTAGAGCTGCTATGGAAGAAGAACGATACTACTACTACTCGGGATCAACTCCTGAGTATTGCCGCATCCGCTCGGATGCGAGGTCCGACGGTCGCGACAGCGACCGTTCTATGTCACCTCGAGAGTATACACTGGAGGACTGGGACAATTAATCTTCGTAGTGGGGGGGTTTAGGGTTGGTGGGGGTGTGTCCAACGGCTATTTAATTGATAAAGTTCACCATCATCCCAACCCTCCCACCCAAAACGCCACCATAACGCCTGGGGGTGGTGTTCCCCGACGCTATGGGGCTCATGGCGCCACAAAACTCTTCCCACTACACCCACACTAAGGCCGGCCTTGTATGAAAGCATATAGATATTGAGATTTTTTTTAATGATCAAAAAATTTTGAGTATGTTATGATAAAAACCAACTGATAGTATAAAAGAGAAACATGTACACATTCTATCTTTCACATTGTTTTTGTTTTTGCTTTTTTTTATTTGCTTTATTTTGTCTTTCTCTTCTACTCCAAAGTGGCCACTTTTTAAAACCTAACCATGTCATCGTGCATTTAAATGGTGAATGAGTTATGTTTTTTTTAATTGCGCAAGAAACTATTTTTTTTGAACGATTAACAAAAATTTTATTTCACCATACACGCCAAATGTACAAAATACATAAACACTATCACCAACTGATTCTAGAAAGGTTAAAAGTACACCATGTGTTCCACTCAAATGATGGTTGTTTCGCCCTCGCCTTGACCCAAAATAGACTTAGACATCGCCGAGAACCTTTTGAAAAGATACTTGTCTTTGATTAAACACCACTTCGTTCCTATGTTTCCAAATGCACCAAATCGTTGTCAGACAGACGGCATATAATGCCTTCTTTTTCTTTTGTGAACCGCCAATATGAGAATGAAGCTCAAGTAAATCTTTGAAGTGAAACGCGAATATCGATCCCACTTTGCACCATTGAGCCACTAGCTGCCATAACGCTTGAGAGATTTCTTCAAATTTGAAAATTCAACTCATAAAAATGAGCTAATCATTGAATACGTCTTCATCAAAACGAGGAACTGATAACTCTTATAAATTGCATGTAACACCCCAACCGATGGTGGAAACATCGAGGTGTCACGTAAGAATGAGTATACAGTAGCACATGGTATTCAAGTTTTAATTGAAATTTATTTAAAGTAAAATATCCAAAATTTGAAAATACATAATAAAGTCTTGAATGAAATTCTAGTACATCAAATAATCCAAACAAAGCATAAACTTCAATTATCTCCTCATGCTAGCTCTAGACTTCAAGCATCATTATTTCCTGTTGAGTTTGGAAAAATGGGGGGGGTCAACTAGAAGTTGGTGAGAATACATAAGCCATGTCAAGCAATTAAATTTTAGAATAATAAAAGTTTAGCAATTCATATGTCTATCGTAAGTTTAAGTCTGCATGAATAAACAGGAAGTATAGTATGCACATAATCAAACCTCCGACAAGTTTAGGTCCATCCCGTCATCCACAGTTCACCTTAATATCACGTTGGAACGATAACAATCACCCGCGCTCCCCATAAAACATGGTCAACGAATCTAGGTGGGATTGTCAATCCAATAGATCTATCATTGAATATCGTCGGCTTGGCCATAGCTAATGATTATGTAAGTTTAAGTTTAAGTCTAATAGTCTTTGTCTAAGTCATGAGGCATAAAGTTTACAACTAGACATGTATGTAGAATTGCTTAAGTATAAAGTTTCAAGTATAAAGAATTGCATGAACAAGGTTACGTAAACTCACCTTAGCAAAGTGTTAAGTCTCGTGAAATAGAATATGTGTAGCCCAACGTTGCCAAGTATTACCCTATGTTTAAGGTAACAAATAAGTCTAAGTCTTTCTAGTCTACAAGTATTTTCTAGGGTTCCTAATTTGGGGATAAGTATTCGTTTGATTATTAATTAAATTGTTTAATAAATACAAAGAAATTCGATAAATAAATAAACAAAAGTCTTTTTGTAGACTTTAGATTAAAGATGGTCACATTATAAGGTTTTGAGTATGAAAATAATTTTTATAAAATTATTTTCTTAAAAATAGAATATTTAGTCTATTTATTTCTATTTTGCCAAAATATAACTTTAATATCTAAAAATATTAAAATTGAAGAATTTTTAAATTAAAATTTGTATTTCTGTTCTAAATGGACAGAAATAATTTATATAATATTTTGGTGCAAAAATACTGAAAAATGAATTTATTATGATTTATTTATGATTAAAACAACAAAAATCGATTAAAAATATTAAATAAATGATTTTTCGAAAATAAAAATCATTTCTGGAATGTTTAATGTTTTATAAACTCAGAATAATTTTTGTGGAAAGTTATATAATCGTCTTGATATTTTTATAAAATTTAATAATTATAATAGAATAAACTTGTAATATTTATTATATATATATTAAATAAAAGATTTTTGAAAAACTAAAAATTGTATAATAAACTTTTCTCTTAGAACATCATAAAATAATTTTTGTAGAATTTATAAAGCGTTTTTAGTATTTTAAAACCATTTTTAAAAATAATAATGAATATATATAAGTAAAAAGGGTTAAAAAAATATTTGTAGTTGCCAAGAATTGAACCCGCGTCTGACCCGGGTTAGAGGTTTTAAATCACAAGCCCAGACCAGTTGGTCTGGACCCTGAGAACGATTAAACCTTTGTTGAAATAATTATATAGTTATACTTGAAACAGATTTATAATCATTTTAAAAGAAAAGAAAAGGGTGTATGAAACGGGACTCGAACCCGCGTACCCTAGGTGACAGACAGACGACACAACCACTTGATCTAGATCAGTGGTTGTGTCTGCTTTGTTTCTGATTATTTATTAAACGCACAGAACCAGAAGCTTTATCCCCAATTGAAACGTATGAACCCTAGGTTTTACAATAATCCAAATGAGCAAGCAATAACCCGATTATACATGGGGTTATTGCTGCTCTATAGCCGATCAACGAAACCCATCAAAAAGATTGGACTTACAACTGTTTTTTATGACGAATTGTTTGGTCAAACGCAAAGTCAAAAACGCGACTGGTTGGGGCTTGTATAGGGATTTTTAGCAGAAATTTAGAGAGGGGAGAGGTTAATCGGCGAGTGTAGATGGAGAATGAGGGTCCAATTTATAGTGAAATGTTCGTGTGTTTCGAATTGGTAAGGTTGACCCGTTTAAAGACAATGACGCGTGATTAGACTCTAATTTGGAATGTTATAACTGCTAATTGGCGTGTGTAAGACGCGAATCAATCTTATCAATCAACATTCATGCCTTAAAGGGATTATAAACACGGATTGATAAGCTAATTATGGATGATTGGTTCGCAGTTGACTTTTCAATAGTCAACTGCACTTCTAATCTTAGTATGAATATAATTAAGTCAGAGTTGAAACCAATAACAGGCTGTAGACCAGCTGGTTTAGGTTGTGTGTGTGATGGATTGAACCGGCCTTGGGCACGGGTTCGAACCCCGGCCCAGGCAATTATTTTTTTAACAATTATAACACTAATATAAAGATATTATATGTTTATAGTATGGTACTAGGAGCCCAAAAGTGTCACGAAACATTTTTTAAAAGGGACGATAATGATAAAATTCGACGTTTTATTAATAATTATCGTAACGTACATAGGATTAAATGCGAAATGTTACATTGCAATAATGAGATTTCATTCTTGAACGAAATCCCACAAAAAATAGTTGTTTTTTTCTCCGTTTTTATATAGAACTATGGTACTCGTTGGAAAGATAATAAAACGCTCGTTAATTTGGTGTAACTTTTTTCTTTAAAAAATATCGTATATAAAAGATATTAACGTTTAAAAATTATGGAAGGAAAATAAGAGAGAAAAATTTAAATTTTTTTTAAAATTTTTTTTTTCCTAAAATAACTCAATTTAAATTTAGTTGATTAGGTTTTATATTGTTATTTATTTATTTTTAATTCGCCACATGGCATGACACATGGCACACTCAAGGGGGAGAATGTCTCCTTGAATGTCATGTCATTAAAATGACTTTCTTAGGCCTCCATTGAATGCCACTTCATCAACATTCAATTCTTTTATTATAAGTTATAGATAATAGCCCACATGTCAAATAATAGCCCATGTGGCCTAAGGCGTCGCCGTCTTCGCTCACACTAATCACCAGTCATAGAGTTATGGACTCTATTTCTTATATAGACTTTGTTGAAATTATAATAAAATTGTAAGTAAAATCATAATAATAATTATTGAAGTATAATAAAACTGAAATTATAAAGAATTTAGCTCAATTGTAATAACATGTTTCAATAATGAAAAATAATGGAATTGAATGTTTCTAATGTCCTAATCACAACCCTATCATCATCCAATCAGTACAAAAGTTCAACTAAATGAACTAAAATCTCTTTCATCACCACCCTTTATAATTTGTGCTATTGCAACTATCAATTTGGTTTTCGCATTTGCATTTGATTCGATAATGCATTCGCTTTCAACAAATCCATCTAAAGGAATATATTCTAAGTACATTGAATAACGAGGACGCATTTAACTTTTTAGCTTTGTGTTTAAATTATTGGGTATGTTTGGCAAAACTAGCTGGTAGCTGGAAACCTTTTAAATATATTTTGGTGTTTGACATAGTAGCTGGAGCTTTTAATAAAATGTATAAAATGACTAAAATGGGCATAATTAATAGCTTGTAAAGAAGGTTTTTATATTTTTTAATAGAATGGTATTTGTGTCATTTACTAATTAAAAACTTGTAGTTAGTAGAACTTTTTCTTAAACGCTAGTACTAGTAGCTTTTCACTATAGAGTTTTTTCTCTAACCTACAAGCTTCAAGCTCATTCAATCAAACAAGACTTTTTATTGAGTATGAGTTTTTTTTTAAAAGCTGGAAGCTCCTAAAATCTCTTAAAAGCTTCCTGCCAAACATACTCATTAACTATTTTTAACGTAAAACTTTTTTAACACCATTAACTTCACATTCATCTTCGTTGGGTTCATCATCTACACGTGAAGCAGTAAACTTTTTATAAATATCGCAGCGCAAGCGGCAGAGATCATTGTTGAGGAAGAAAGGGAGGAAGTCTCGTCATTACCACGAACTAGGTGAGCAACCATAAACAGACTGAGACTGAGAAAGCCAGTTTTATATTTTATATGTTTATTGTATTTATATTTTTAGCTTTTATATGTTTATTATATTTGTATTGGCAAACAGTGGCAAAACTTGGTTCTCGAATCGGAGGGGGGCGAACTCAATTTTTTTTATCGGTAGTGGTCGGAAGATCAAATCAGCGGGGGCTGGACTCAACCCCGAGTCAATTTACCTACGTAAATCACAAATTTCTACCACTGCGACAAAAAACAGTGTGGGGCGGGGGACCCACTGGCCCTTTAAATCATGCGCCCCTGTTGGCAAATATGTGTAGGTGCCAATGATAGATTGGTAGCTAATTATTTTGCCAACGAACCCTTGTACTCGGAAGCGTTGTTTAGGTGTAGGTTCCGAATGAGTCGGCGACTCTTCTTAAGTATAGCCGATGACGTGTCAAGTTTTCACCCATTTTTACATTACGATACGATGCTAGAGATAAAAGGGGATTTACCACCATACAAAAATGCACAGCGGCACTTCGCTAACTGGCGTACGGGACTCCAGTCGTTGTGTGAGACGAATATTTAAAGATGTCCGAAAGATTTACACGAGAATGTATGTATAAGTTTAGCAAATGTGTGCTGAAGCTATATAGCAAGAATTATTTGCGAAAACCAAACTCTAGTGACGTCCAAAAATTGTATCAGTTCCACCACGAAAAGCATAGTTTTCCAAGAATGCTCGGAAGCATTGATTGCATGCATTGGCCATGGTGGAATTGCCCGAATGCAATGCGCGGAATGTTCACATGAGGTGATCAAGGACATCCATCAATAATCCTGGAGGCTGTTGCGTCCTAGGATCTATGGGTTTGGCATGCTTTCTTTGGTGTTCCTAGTTCGAATAATGACATTAATGTCGTTAATCGATCAGAGGTTTTTGACGACGTTGAACGGTTATTTGGGGTTCTACAAGCAAGATGGCACATCCTTGAAAACCCAACATGTGCCTTCAACCCCAAAAAAGTTGCATTATTGTATGTATGCATGCATCTTGTTGCATAACATGACCCTCGAACATGAAGGCATGATCATTTGTGAGTATGACGAAAATGTTGTGGAGGAGAATAATGTTTCGGTTAGCATACAACAACCAGATTTAAACGCGTTCTCATTACATAACGCGTACACACATCAAAAATTTCCATCGGACTCGGTTGAATATATTTGGAACACCGGACACAACAACTACTAACTTATTTGTAATATTTTTAATGTTAAGCAATCTTTTATTTTTTTAGTAGTTGGTTTTTTAATGTAATATAAGTAATATTACTAATTGTAGAATTAATTTTATTTTAGTTTTTTTAAATACCGAATATTAATGAATTAAAAAAAGGGGGTGGGAGGGCTCATCCTCCACACTCTTGAGCCATCCTTCACGGGGTGGTCCTGCTCCACGATGACGTGACAAATGATGTGGAGGACCATTTTTAAGGATGAGCCTCCTCCACACCCTATAGCCTTATTTGTTGGAATGTATTTATTGGAACGTATCTATGGCTTCACGAATTCCATTAAAATAAAACTAAGTTACATATGGATAGTAGGTAAGTGAGCAATAAGCTACACATTTATTTCTCTTAAAAGTGTTCACTAAACGAATAAATATAAATGAAGTTTTCACCAAACATTGTAGAGAGAGGCTATTGTACAAAGCGTCCTTAACATACAAAGTGTAAGAAAAACTTCTAGCCATTGATTAGGTTAAAAAAGAAGGGTGGCACGATCGTAATTAACCAACACATTTTAGGAATAAGTTAACGAATCAAGGGTAAATTAGACAAATTACACCTAATAAATTTGAAATTTTTATAATTATGCCGCCAAATCATCTCATTAATTGAGAGTTAATTTGATTTGCTACAATCATGGAAATCATAAAATCTCATTCCTTCAAAACACGATACTCTGTACACCAAAAAAAAAACAGAAAACCAGAGCAACCATTAAAACGACTTTAAACAACAACGATCAATTACAAAACCACGAAAACAGAGCATGGTTACTAAACGTAAATGAATAAGATGAAAGGTATAAATGTTCGTTATCGGTGTAAAAAACTATTACGAATGCAGGTATGCTCTGTTTTTTAAACGAAAAACAGAGCATGGTTACTAAACAGAACACAAAAAAAAAAAAAAACTAAAAAACGCACCTATAAAATCATAAAACGCACTTATAAAATCATAAAACGCACTCATAAAAATCATAAAACGCACTTGTTTTTTTCTTTAAACGCATTTGGTTTTTTAAAACTATTTAAACTGGTTTTTACAAAAAACGCAATTGGTTTTTTATAAAACGCACTTGATTTTTGTAAAACGCACTTGGTTTTCGTAAAACACATTTAGTATAAATAAAACTCATTCAAATATTTATAACAAATAATTTGTAAATGTTAATTGTATCATCTTCGTTTCAACTGATAAAACACGAACATATACCTTGAAAAACGATATTATGAATCTATGCAACTGGATCTTCTGTGATTGAATGTTCCGGTTCAATGTTTAAGTCTGCATAAATGTAACACCCCAACCGATGGCGGAAACATCGGGGTGTCACGTAGTGACGATTGTATAATAGCTCATGGTACTAAAAATTTCACGTATTTTATTTATCTCGAAATTCGGAATATACAATTACAAATTGAGTAAGATACAACAATCTCTAACTTTTTTCTAAGGCTTCATGCATCCTATGTAATCCAAAAGCTTATAAATTCTCCATGCGATAATAAACCCTGAAACATGTTAATTTGGAAAGATAGGGGGTCAACTATAAATAGTTGGTGAGAATACATAGGTTTTGTCATACATAAAAACATAATTTGTATAGCAATTAACGAGTCAGTGATGTATCTAGGACAGCTTGTGAGAACAAAACCTATTGGGAACTAAGTTTGCATACCAACCATGTGACTAAAATGTATCAATGAATCTTTATATCTTTGTATCAGTGAATCTCAAATAGCATGTTTAGCACAGTTAAGTTCAAGTCAAGTGCACAAAGCTAACAAACAAAGACTTCATGTAATTGCTTATTGAATCAAGAAAAAAAAAGTTTGAACATGTTTCACCCCAAAAATGTAAAATAGTAAAAGGGGCTATGTAAACTCACCTTGAGAATGATGATAGACTTGAAATGACTCAACAAGAACAACAGGCTAAACGTGTACCTATTTACAAGTGATGTTTTAGTATCTATAGTTATAGTGTTTGTGCATAATATATCACTTTTGATAATCTATTTAGTTATATATTTATATTGAATGAAATGTTTTAATATGCCTAGAATCATGAGTTCATATTATTTGATGTATAAGAAATCCAAACACGTCATCAATCTTATAATAAATGCAAGCTCTTTATTCCACTAAAATAATATTTATTTGGTAAATGGTTTTCGTAAAATAGACATCTATATACAAAGACAATCCTTTCAACAAAAATGATGCTTTTATAATATTAATTTATTTATATATTTATTTATTTTTTTAGTAAATGTGACTAAAGGTGACGGATGTTAGATTGTAAAGATAATGCACTATGTTTGAATAAATATCAATTAAATATTGTTTAATATCATAAAAACATGAAAATTACATCTATTTCCATTTTAGTTTCTCTATTGCCGTTTTTATTTAAATATTAACACAAACAATTATGGTTTACAATGAATATATACATAAGATAATATACCATACATTAGTGGTTCTAATGAATATGATCCAGAGAGTTGATGAAGCAATATTTTGCATGTGTTGAGTATACACATATACAAGGTTTTTATCTCAAGCAAAAATAGAGATTGAGATTGTAATATTACCTCAGATGATAGAAAAGAACTAAAGTGGAGTTTGTGGTCGCGGTTTGGCGGTATTCCGACGGAGAGTGGTTGGAGGAGGGAGAGACCGAGAGGAAAATGAGGTTGTTCATTGATGATGAGGGTGTGGGTTGGTCTTGCGATGGTTATGTGGGTGGTTCACGGCAAACAGAGAGAAGTGATCGAAATGGCGTGGCGGCAAAGTTCGTAATAGCAGTGGCGGAATGCAATGGCTACAACCTGAACATTGGTCGTATGTGGTGCAAAGCAAAAGAAATGACGAAGGGGTGGTCGTAGGTTGCCCCGAATGGTGGTTCGCAACAGCGAACCGTGGAAGGCTTCATGGCGATTTCACTGGCTGTAACCACCTCCACACACGAATTTATAACGATTATAATTGATTGGAAGGCATAAAATTTGGGTCCTAAATTAGCAAATATTAAGTTTGTTATAATGGTCAAATTGCGTGGGAATGGAAAGGAAGGTTTTTAATGATGATTATCACTATAAATGTCAATTCGAATTAGGTTCCATGATCTCCGGATTTTGTAAGAATTAGTCAAACGGTTTGGATGGTGCCCATGGATCCTTGAATCGGGTTTTTGATGTGAGGTTTAGTGGGTGATGGTAGATTGGGCTCCATGGGTTGAGTTGCACTGATGCATATGAACATCTTTAAATATTATGTGTTCAAGAAACAAAAGCTAGGTGATTTATTTATAATTAGTAAAGATTTATGTCCTTTAATAAGTAATACAAAATCATGTCCTTTATCGATGTAAGTTTGTACCTCAATATGAATTTCATTTTTGTTAATCATATAATTTTATTACACCAAAAAATATAATTTATAAAAAAAATAAAATAAGTGATTTTTTTTAACGGTAAATTTTATACCACCTTATTTCCATCTAACATTGCATTTGCAAGGATTTGAACCCACAACCTCATATTTGTAAGGGGGGACACCATACCACTAGACAAAAATTATTTATATATTTTATTAAAATTTTGTATCTATTAAAAATTTAGACCAAATGCTTGACATTGATAAGAGCAAATAAGAATTTTGACATGATTATCATTGTACAACACTAATGTGAATTATAAAAGCGAATAAAAAAATGGGACTTTTCTTAATTAAAAATTAGGGAAATTTCATGAGGTTACAGTCTCCCCTACTTTTGGGAACTTCGTCTCGAAGTTATTGAAAACATAGGGTTGAGGGTGGTTGGGTAAGTGTTAGGGCGTCCGTCGTTTAGTTTAGAGTCTGGCAAAGCTTACGGGCAATAGGATAAAGTATTTGAATGATATTGGATATGAAGAATGGCATGTATGAGTTATGAGGGTTGGATTACGTTTGTCTAAAATAGCTAGGAGGAATAAGGGTCTAATAGAACACCATACCTAAGTTTCAGGAACGCAAAAGGAATGCATGAGATGATAGACTATGGAAAGGTTAAATGAACTACCAAATAACTGGGGTTTGTTATTGGTCGACCCCTAGTCTCACTTTTGATGTATCATTAGTGTTTATATATAGGGTGTACTGCAGCTAACCCACCACACCTCTGTTACTTCGAAAACGTACTGGGTATCTACCAAAACCCTAATAGAATTTCACACCACCTTAACGCACCTGTAAATTCATGATTACGTTCCGGACCGCAATCACCAATTTACCTTACGTTAGGGTTTTATGTCCTTTTATAACACTAACTCGGAATATTTAAGAAATAAGGGGGTATGTGTTATGACAAGGTTATAAGTACATGGTATGGTTAGGACCTTCCCCTTTTGTGTTCGCCTTTATGTTAACCCACCAAGTACTATTGGGATCACAAGACAAAAGATACACTAATCGAAAGAATTTCATAGCTCTCTCGAGTTTAAAAGAATGCTTCAACCCAAGATGTTGAATAGAATACTTCAACATAAGTACCAGAATGTTTCGAGTTAAAAAGAATACTTTAACTCCAGATGTTGAAAAGAATACTTCAACATAAAAGCAACAATGTTTCGAGTTAAAAAGAATACTTTAACTCAAGATGTTGAAAATAATACTTCAACATAAAACCAACAATGTTTCAAGTTAAAAAGAATACTTTAACTCAAGATGTTGAAAAGAATACTTCAACATAAAACCAATAATGTTTCGAGTTAAAAAGAATACTTTAACTCAAGATGTTGAAAAGAATACTTCAACATAAAACCAACAATGTTTTGAGTTAAAAAGAATACTTTAGCTCAAGATGTTGAAAAGAATACTTCAACATAAAACCAACAATGTTTCGAGTTAAAAAGAATAATTTAACTCAAGATGTTGAAAAGAATACTTCAACATAAATACCAACAATGTTTCGAGTTAAAAAGAATACTTTAACTCATGATGTTGAAAAGAATACTTCAACATAAAACCAACAATGTTTCGAGTTAAAAAGAATACTTTAACTCAAGATGTTGAAAAGAATACTTCAACATAAAACCAACAATGTTTCGAGTTAAAAATAATACTTTAACTCAAGATGTTGAAAAGAATACTTCAACATAAATACCAACAATGTTTCGAGTTAAAAAAATACTTTAACTCATGATGTTGAAAAGAATACTTCAACATAAAACCAACAATGTTTCGAGTTAAAAATAATACTTTAAATCAAGATGTTGAAAAGAATACTTCAACATAAATACCGACAATCTTACGAGTTAAAAAGAATACTTTAACTCATGATGTTGAAAAGAATACTTCAACATGAATCCGACTAGTTTGTAAGCGAATATCGATTGGTGTATCTGATGTTCATAGATTGAGATAGTGTGAAGATTTATATTTGAAGATACTTTTTACAAAAATGCAAGGGAAACATGTTCTTTTTTTTTTTTTTGAATAACGACAAGGAAAACACAGAAAGTGATGAGGTTATGAAGTATAGGTATTTATTTGTTAAGATTTTGAGCATGTAATTGGAAAAAGTTAAGGTTGTGTGAAATAATGTATCACTAAAAGATGAAATGTGTTGGTAAAATAAGGTGAATGATCATGAAATTCAAACTAATGGATGAAATAAGTAGGCAAGAAAATGAATCTCTATCAAGAGGATTATAAGATTCAAAGTTTAGATAAAGCAAAAGTGAGAGAGATTGAAGCAAAATATTGTGAGGATAGATGAAACACATTGAGGAAGTAAATAATTGATCATCTCCATTGGTTTATAAAACCCAATGAAAATCTTTGACTAATCAAAGTAATTCAAACACACTGGTGGTCAAGAGAGACGTGCTTTAGCCTATAAGTAAACACTCATCCCAAAAATTCTAAAATAGGCATACGGGTTCCTTGGTTGATTGAGATTTGTATGAAATGTGTTTCTTTAGACAGAACACTCGAAACACAGGCGTTCACCCTACCAGATTGCACATGTTCGTTATTAGAATATAGAGCTTCAACGAGATTAACAAGGTAATTCAGGTTAGGACCTGAGGATTTTGTCCTATTAGTTTAAGGGTAAATCCAGTGATGGAGAGCAATCATCTTGTAGGGGCTAAAGTAGGGATAATAAGTAGGATGGAGATAGATAATAGAAACAAGTAAATTTGTAAGCAAGAGAAGCAAGTACTGGTTAAACTCCTATGGTTATAGACTAGATTATTTTTCTAATAACCTAATTCCCTATAACCATGGCTCTGATACCAATCTGTAACACCCCAACCGATGGCGGAAACATCGGGGTGTCACGTAGTGACGATTGTATAATAGCTCATGGCACTAAAAATTTCACGTGTTTTATTTATCTCGAAATTCGGAATATACAATTACAAATTGAGTAAGATACAACAATCTCTAACTTTTTTCTAAGGCTTCATGCATCCTATGTAATCCAAAAGCTTATAAATTCTCCATGCGATAATAAACCCTAAAACATGTTAATTTGAAAAGATGGGGGGTCAACTATAAATAGTTGGTGAGAATACATAGGTTTTGTCATACATAAAAACATAATTTGTATAGCAATTAACGAGTCAGTGATGTATCTAGAACAACTTGTGAGAACAAAACCTACTGGGAACTAAGTTTGCATACCAACCATGTGACTAAAATGTATCAATGAATCTTTGTATCTTTGTATCAGTGAATCCCAAATAGCATGTTTAGCACAGTTAAGTTCAAGTCAAGTGCACAAAGCTAACAAACAAAGACTTCATGTAATTGCTTATTGAATCAAGAAAAAAAAAGTTTGAACATGTTTCACCCCAAAAATGTAAAATAGTAAAAGGGGCTATGTAAACTCACCTTGAGTATGATGATAGACTTGAAATGACTCAACAAGAACAACAGGCTAAACGTGTACCTATTTACAAGTGATGTTTTAGTATCTATAGTTATAGTGTTTGTGCATAATATATCACTTTTGATAATCTATTTAGTTATATATTTATATTGAATGAAATGTTTTAATATGCCTAGAATCATGAGTTCATATTATTTGATGTATAAGCTAAGCAGTTAATATCGGCGAGATCTCGGTTATATCGGTCCGAGATCTCGGTTATCGGCCCTAAGAAGTAATCTCGGTCCCAAATCTCGGTGATTATATCGGTGCCGATAATATCGGCCGATATCGGCGATATTTCGGCCGATATTGACTTCAGAAATCTCGGTCATATCACCGAAAATATCTGGTTCTTTGTTCTAGACATGTTTCAGAAGAAGATGGTTGACTAATGTGGATGAAGAAGATACCTTGCAGTTACGAATCGGAATGCCTCGCCGGATAACTTCTGTTATAGTCTGAATACCTCGCCGGAGAACAGAACCTCTGTTATTTAGTCTGCTTATTGAAGTCAGGGAAGATGATAAAGGACGGCGATCTCTTATCTTTTTATTTAGGGTTTCTTAATTAAGTTTGTCTTTGTGTCACTTTACACCCTCTAGGTTTCAATATTAAACTTTTAGCACTAACTTTTAAGAAAGAGTTATGTACAAAGTTTTCTTTTCTCCATTTTAATCCCTCTAAGTTTGTATATTTCATTTGTAATCCTAGTTATTTATGAAATTTGATATATATTCATATACCGATATCTCACCGATATCTCACCGCGAAAACCGATATATCAAATATCGGTCCTTGACCGATAACCGATATTTTTCCGCATTAACTGCTTAGTGTATAAGAAATCCAAACACGTCATCAATCTTATAATAAATGCAAGCTCTTTATTCCACTAAAATAATATTTATTTGGTAAATGGTTTTCGTAAAATAGACATCTATATACAAAGACAATCCTTTCAACAAAAATGATGCTTTTATAATATTAATTTATTTATATATTTATTTATTTTTTTAGTAAATGTGACTAAAGGTGACGGATGTTAGATTGTAAAGATAATGCTTTATGTTTGAATAAATATCAATTAAATATTGTTTAATATCATAAAAACATGAAAATTACATCTATTTCCATATTAGTTTCTCTATTGCCGTTTTTATTTAAATATTAACACAAACAATTATGGTTTACAATGAATATATACATAAGATAATATACCATACATTAGTGGTTCTAATGAATATGATCCAGAGAGTTGATGAAGCAATATTTTGCATGTGTTGAGTATACACATATACAAGGTTTTTATCTCAAGCAAAAATAGAGATTGAGATTGTAATATTACCTCAGATGATAGAAAAGAACTAAAGCGGAGTTTGTGGTCGCGGTTTGGCGGTATTCCGACGGAGAGTGGTTGGAGGAGGGAGAGACCGAGAGGAAAATGAGGTTGTTCATTGATGATGAGGGTGTGGGTTGGTCTTGCGATGGTTATGTGGGTGGTTCACGGCAAACAGAGGGAAGTGATCGAAATGGCGTGGCGGCAAAGTTCGTAATAGCAGTGGCGGAATGCAATGGCTACAACCTGAACATTGGTCGTATGTGGTGCAAAGCAAAAGAAATGACGAAGGGGTGGTCGTAGGTTGCCCCGAATGGTGGTTCGCAACAGCGAACCGTGGAAGGCTTCATGGCGATTTCACTGGCTGTAACCACCTCCACACACGAATTTATAACGATTATAATTGATTGGAAGGCATAAAATTTGGGTCCTAAATTAGCAAATATTAAGCTTGTTATAATGGTCAAATTGCGTGGGAATGGAAAGGAAGGTTTTTAATGATGATTATCACCATAAATGTCAATTCGAATTAGGTTCCATGATCTCCGGATTTTGTAAGAATTAGTCAAACGGTTTGGATGGTACCCATGGATCCTTGAATCGGGTTTTTGATGTGAGGTTTAGTGGGTGATGGTAGAATGGGCTCCATGGGTTGAGTTGCATTGATGCATATGAACATCTTTAAACATTATGTGTTCAAGAAACAAAAGCTAGGTGATTTATTTATAAGGAGTAAAGATTTATGTTCTTTAATAAGGAATACAAAATCATGTCCTTTATCGATGTAAGTTTGTACCTCAATATGAAATTCATTTTTGTTAATCATATAATTTTATTACACCAAAAAATATAATTTATAAAAAAAATAAAATAAGTGATTTTTTTAACGGTAAATTTTATACCACCTTATTTCCATCTAACATTGCATTTGCAAGGATTTGAACCCACAACCTCATATTTGTAAGGGGGGGGGGGGGGGGGGGACTATACCACTAGACAAAAATTATTTATATAGTTTATTAAAATTTTGTATCTATTAAAAATTTAGACCAAATGCTTGACATTGATAAGAGCAAATAAGAATTTTGACATGATTATAATTGTACAACACTAATGTGAATTATAAAAGCGAATAAAAAAAATGAGACTTTTCTTAATTAAAAATTAGGGAAATTTCATGAGGTTAGAATAAATTATAACATCATGATTACAGTAATATGATTACGTATTAATGAAAAAATCAGAGTAACCTACTGAACATGTCGATAAACTCTTCAAGTGAATAACAATTTTGAAAAAATTAAGATCAAAATAAGTATTATGGAATTACGAATTCAATTTGGCAAAAAACAGTGTAATCAGTTATGAAAATTTGAATTTGGATTCACGTAAAAAATAGGGATACGTATAATTGATAAAATTAAGACGTGATTATTGGGTGTGTAAATGTCTATAATACCCTTCTCATGATTCGTAATGAATCTACAGGTGTTGTTACTTGTTAGACTTTGCTTTGTATTTTAAGTTACTTGGTATACTTTCTCAACATTGTAACCTATTAAAGCGTTCACTAAACTTTATTCGTACAAGGGGTGGTATCTTTTAATTATTTCAAACAGAAAATAATACAATATTTTGTTTTGGAATCATATGATAAATAGTCAACAAAGTACTCCGTCATTCTCTTCAAATATACAATACAAGAAGCAAACAATATGAGTGAAGAAGAACACTTCGACGTCCTGGCCAGTTCCGGTAAAAAAACCGGCTTCTCCAAACCTAGGTCACCTCTCTCTCTAACTTCCCTTTCCATTTCTTCTATATATTATATTTCTTTCATTCCTAACTAACTTTAAATGTTATCTCAAACCAACTTTTTTAAATATTATTATTACACTCGCTCCAATCGTCATCCAAACATCAATCCTAGGGTTTATTACCCCCTTAATCCTCTACTCCAAAGACAATTAATTGAACCACAACTTGATGCATTGAATCAGCTTTGTTCATATCTATTATTTAAGGGATTTTTAATATGTTTAGGGTTTCCTGATCTTGCTAGGACTAATAGGATGATTGTCTGAAGTAGTGTGATCCGATACGCGTTATGATTATGATGTTTTCTGTTTATGTTTATTTTCGGCGAAAATTATCGGATTTATATGTAGATAGTTTAGGAGTGGGCGAAAGAGAACTAGTTATTATTTGAGAGAAATGTAGATTTACTGAATTGTTCCTAGCTTTTAGCATTCAGGTTCTTCAAGGCACAATATTACACATGTCTAAACGATTTTCATTGCTTATATAGGGTGTTCATACTGTGTTTTTTATGGTGACACATTGGACTTTTCTTTCTATATTCTTAAGTTTTAACGGGAAGTTGTTTTAACTTGATAAAAGTGAAAATGGGTTTGTTTCATGGATTGTAATGGAATTGGAATTTGCGCGGAACTGTAATTTGATTAGGAATTTAGGTGTGTTCGTTTCACATAATGGAATGAAATCTAGATGGAATTGGATTGTAGATTCTCTTCCGTATGTTGTTGTTCAATTACAATTCATTCTTTCGTTGAAACGAACAACACAAGAAATGTAATATACATTCCAGTTCCATCCAAATTCCATTCCGTGAAACAAACACTACCTCTCGTCTAGTCTGTTAGCTTATCTGATGTTAATAAGCTATTAGCAAAAGTGATACCTTACTATTTTCATCTACCTTGTACAGGGGAGCAGTTCACAGAGATGGGGATTACCATCGAGCAGTTCATGTGTGGATTTTTGTTGAAAGTACTCAACAACTTCTTCTCCAGAAACGAGCTGATTGTAAGGACTCATGGCCAGGGTTATGGGATATTTCTAGTGCGGGTCATATATCTGCAGGGGATTCTTCTCTCATCACTGCCAGGTGAGTTAATATACTAGAAGACGCAAACAGGCGGGATCGATCGCTGCACAATTTTTGATCCCTTGATATAGAAAAAAACTATAATCAAGGTATTCAATGTGATGTGATTAGTACCATGCCTATATTACTAAATGTAATTTAAATCTTTTATAAGGTGATTAGAATGTTGTTAGCATTTGAAGAAACTATGGTGACCTCAGATATGTATCCTTTTGAGCTATTTTTTTTTTTTTTTTTTAGTTTGACCCATCAGAAGCATATTATAACCTAAATCATGAAATCAATCTGTTCTAGAAAATGAGTCGGAATTTCCACCTCTAGAGTGGGGTGATTTTGTCAAATGTTCAATGGTTCGTCATTTTCCAACAATATCGATCCATTTAAACCATGATCTCATAAGCATATGTATAAGTGAACTCCTGAAAGATAAGTGGATATAAGTAGTGAGATCTAACTAGTATCTACTCTAAGCAGTTAATGCGGTAAAATCTACTATCTAGCCCTAAATATCTTGGGATTTTTTTTTTCATTTGAAGTTCTATATTATAATATTAATTGTTTTATGTTTGCAGGAGAGAGCTTCAGGAAGAGCTTGGTCTGACACTCCCAGAAGATGCCTTTGAGTTATTATTTGTTTTCTTGCAACAAAGGTAGACTTTCTTTTTACTGCCCGTCAATTTTCGTTATAGGTTTTCTTTTTTATCCAATAACAAGAACTGCCTTTCGTATGTGTGGAAAAAAATCTTTCTCAGTCTAATCCTAACTGAAAATACCGAATCTGCCACTGATCTAATTCTTTGTGCAATTTTAAAGTTTTATAGTTGCACCTTTTCAGATGTTAATTAAAAGTGATAAACTTTCACTTGAATGCATTTCATATGAATTCATACTCGGTTCACTTTCACATCATATAATTTTATTATCTCAGTAGTTCACACTTCACACACTGTCATTATTTTTCTGGGTGAGTTTCTTAGTTTTTCTTTGTTGCGTTCATTATGGTTTTTGTATTATTGTACCTTTCGTTAATCTCTGCCTGTGCTTGCTCTACAGAGTATGAATGTTCTGATGATGAACTGCTATTATTGTATTTGCATTTGATTGCAGTGTCACAAATAACGACACCTTCATCAATAATGAATTTGATGATGTTTATCTGGTGACAACAGTAGCCCCGATTCCTTTGGAGGCTTTTACTCTTCAGGTCAAAATCTAGTCCTCGTTTATTCTGGAAATACATACCAAAACTTTGCAAACTGTGGCCTCTTCTCATTGATGTTCATGAAATGTCATTTCCGAATTTACAAAAACCATTTGCCTTTTAATATCCATAATTCTTCTATCTCAAACCTTCAAACTGATAATAGAATGACTAATTTGTTTAGCTCTTATGTTCTAATAATTTTTAATGAAATAAATAAACAGCCACATGTAGGAACTAGCATTGTTATTTTGCCCACTTCGTAAAATTATGTTTTTTTAGAATGGCGAATATCTTTAATCCTGTCACTTGTAGGACTTGAACATGTGACCTCCAAATCTTAGGTGCTCCTAGAGGCTTTTGCCTTGTTCCATTGGGCCACCAACCTCAATGGTCTTTGTAAAATTATTGATTACTTCCTCAGCCTTAAAATACGAACATTATAAATTAAGAGATGTACAATTAAGTATTAATGCAGATTTTAATTAACAGAATCCCAATATTACCTTTAATGCATTTAAGATACCAATCGAGTGTGAAAACTTGTAAGATTTAATGATATGGGTAATTAAGGGCAAAATGGTCAAATTAGCAAGTTGTAAGTAACTACCCATTTTAAAGTGAACAGTTATTCTAGGACAAACTAATATAGCTATATGGACAATAGTTTTGGGACGGAGGGATTTGTTATGTGCGGATTTGACTGCAGGTTGTGAATGGTAGGAATGTGAAATAACATCAGTTAAGCTGGTAGAAACTTAGAGTTGTGTTTTTCACTTATGCATGGCTAGTTAAGTCAGCCTCTCATCCCTTAGTATACGACATGTTATAATAATCTCTATTTCCTGTTGGAATTGTTTATTTATAGACATTGCTGTTGAAATCTAAACACGTGCACTTTCTTTACTTCTAGGAATCTGAAGTTTCTGCTGTTAAATATATCTCCATTGAGGATTATAAACAGGCACTCATTAAAAAAGATCCTCACTATGTTCCATACAATATAGATGGACAATATGGTCAACTTTTTGACATAATTGTTAAAAGGTAAGCATGCAACCACTGTTACGTATTTTTCAGGCTAAACAATCTTTAGCTGATAATGCATAGATGAAAAATGTGGTTATGAAGGAAATTGTTATGTAAATGTCTGTAAGTCTGAATACTCCTCATGGAAATGGTTATTTAGTTGAGAACCTTTTGTAGGTACCAAAGTAATATGGAAGCACGAAGTTTGGATATTCAAAAGAAGATCAATCGTTATGCTTGTATTTCACTTAGTGCCGAGGTTGTATTCTCCTTCTATCTTCAATCTTTTTGTGAACTGTAAAACTCACTGGTGGTGTGATCTGAGTATCCGATTGGTGATTCATGAATGTTTTTCTTGTGACATGAATATTATTTTCTAAGGGTTTGTGTAGTTTGAGAGTTTAGGAATGAAAGTGATAGTAATCAATACTTTACAGTAAAGTGGTAGGTGAACCGAAACAAGCTAGCGTTGCAACCACCTTAAAAGATAGCAGTTGTTTGTATTGGGTTTTATTAAACCCATGACATTTGGTAGGTGTTGGCACTCCATGTACCAGTATCTCTCTCTCACTCACTCACTCACTCACTAACTTACTCACTCTCTCTCTTTCCCTTTCTTGTTTTTATTCTCTCTCTCTCTCTCTCACACACACACACACACGTTCTCTCTCTCTCTCTCATTCTTTGTATTATCCGTGCGAGTTGATATTTTAAAATCATATTTAAAGCTCAGTTCCAAATTATAAAACAAACATTTCCCCCCTGACAACCATTCATTTTCTCTCCTTTTTCTTTCATATCAATACCCATTTCTAGTAGCATTTTACAAACCAAACACCGTGTGAATATGAACCTTCATCTAGCATGCTTTCATTTGGATATGTCTTTTTCGCCGCGTATCCTTCTAGGATTGTGTCTTCTTATAAACTGGAGCATTCCTGTATGCTGTAATCAGTTTAGGTGGCAAAACCAATGGGTTAGGATGGGTAGGACAGATAGTTCATTATAATAACATTAAATTTTAGAGATAGTAAAAAAAAACCATAGTTTTACAGTGATAATCAAATTTTTGAAAATGATTTAGTAGGTTTGATGCATTATGCATGCTTTTTAGGTGACTTTCAACCCTTTTCCATGTAAAAAAATTCTTAAGTTTTGACCCTTAGAGGCAAAATGTAATCCAGATGACATGTTTACCCATATATGATATGGGTCAAAATTGCCACCTGTGTGCTGTAGCAGAACTGAAAATTCGGGATATAACAAAAATCTTCTGACGCAGTTGACCGGTCTAACTGAGGAAGACAAGGAAGCTCTGGTTTTACTTATTCATGCTGCACGAATGATGGATGATATATTTCATCAGCAGGTTTGTCTTTATTAATTTGATGGTCACTTAATTTAGTTCATCACTCCATCCTACTCTCGTTTTCATAATGGATATTATTTTCATTTTGTAGAATTCTTTTCTTTGGAAATTTTATTGAATCAGGTTTGGTGCAGCAATCCATCTTTACGGGACTGGTTAAAGGGGCGTGCTCAAATGTCTGAATTTGACAAGTTAAAATGGATTTATTATTCAATAAACAAAAGTCCATGGTAAGATCATGACCTATAGGATTAGGTGCTATATAAGATTTCTCCAATTAACAATCAACATAAACAGTATGTTTCCGAATAATTTTCATATGTTTATTCGACCCTATTTCTGAACTTGGATGAATGTCACTCTTCCCTAAATGTCTACTCAAAATGGGTGCTATCTCACTTTAAATGGAAATTCATTCTTTTAAATCACTAAAAGGTTGCGGAAAATGATAAAAATATATGAGTAAGTATGATTAAAGGGAAAATTTGATTAAATTCTTGTTGATTTTCTTTATAAAGTAAATAAATACCGGGCAACTATTGAGAAACAACTGATTAATCTGGTAGGTCCTGTCTTGATGAAAATGAAGCGTTTTTGACGACTGCGGATTCTGCCATTAAATTAGTTCCTGAAGCAGCGAAACCAATTGCTGGGTGGAAAGGTGTCGAATACAAGGCTGCTTTTCCCTTGAAGAAGCCACCTGGAGCCAATTTCTACCCTCCAGACATGGATAAAACGGTATACGGTTTCTAATATATAAGTGTCCTTTATATACAATAGATCAGGTCCAATTTTCAGACGAAATTATGAATAGAGGTGGCAAAATTGGCAGGACGGCCAAGTATAGTAGTGTATTAAAATGAATCATTTATGTATGGGTCAGGTTGACCCATCAGACATAAAATACCCAAATGAAGTAAATAAATGAGCTGAAATTGACCTCTAGTGATGACTCAAGAGTTCTGTTTCTTGTGTCAGGAATTTGAGTTGTGGACAAACGGGCTTTCCGATGATGAAAAACAAGAGGCTGCTGGATATTTCAGTGTTATTAAAAGGACAAGTGATTCTGGTTTAAATAATATGGCTAGTTCTGCCAGTGATCTCTATAGCGTCCCATATTCTCAAGAGTATTCTTCACTTCTCACAAAAGCTACCGAATTATTGCACAAAGCAGGTGATTTGACAAATTCACCTAGGTATAGCCGTATAGACTCGAGTGTTTCTTACATTTTTATTTCTTTTTATTTTAATTTTGGTACCATGGCTTTGTTAAATACTGTAGCTGCCATCTTTAAAGAGGGAATCAAATTTTGACGCTATTCATGTTTTTATAGTTTGAAAAGACTGTTACATAGCAAGGCTGATGCTTTCCTTTCAAATGACTACTATGACTCTGATATAGCCTGGATGGAATTGGTTAGTGCTCACTTCATTTCAGTATATCTTCTTTCATCTATGTTCTGAAGTCTTTTATAGCAAGAAAACACACATACATGCATGCATGTAGGCACACATAGTGGCTAGTTATTTTTGTTATATAATGGACGAATTAGTAATGTTATTATTTTTGAAACTACAAAGCAATTCACATGAGAGTTTATAGAATTGACCTGCTAGATTATACTCATCGCTACCCTTGGTTTTACCAATTTGACCCATGTTTGTTAGTGTTGTACCCATTTGGTGATCCAAATAAACCACAATCAATATGATTTAAGTCCCTGACAACATATCTTGTATAAAACTATTCAATGTTTTACGTTGTTTAAATACGCGTAAGTTTAAACTTTATCAAATTTTAGTTTAAATCTTACTTCAATAGAAGTGCAAATGCTAGTTTGTTTAAGCCGCTAGTACATATTTTTGTTGCTCTTTTTGTTAAATTTTGTTTCATTGCTGTGCACCTTTTCTTTTCCTAAGGACTCTAAGGTAGATGTTACTATTGGCCCATACGAGACTTATGAAGATGAACTATTTGGATACAAGGTATTATTATATATTCTGATGTTCATTTCTGTTTTACATCAACCTTTTTTTGAACTATAAAGTATAAACTGTTGTAGTTTTCTTGTATCTCATTGCCTGGATATACTGTAATTGCATATATCAACGTAGGCTACTTTTGAGGCATTTATTGGAGTTCGGGATGATAAAGCAACTGCTCAAGTTAAACTTTTTGGGGATCAATTGCAGGTGCAATTTTAGATCATTTTTACTTACATTTAACTTCAACTCCATTTCTATACATTAAGTTAATCTAATTATGAAGGTTTTGGAGCAAAATCTTCCAATGGACTCCATCTATAAATCGTCAGAAGTGATATCCGCACCCATTCGTGTTGTGCAGCTTGTTTATAATTCAGGAGTGAGTTTTTTAGAAAAGGAAACTTTATATTGTTTTTTGATTTTGGCATTAAATAGTAATTTTAATTGATAAAAAATCATAGAAAATTGGGATGTGAGCTTTTATCCAATTATTGTTAGTGCAGGATGTGAAGGGTCCTCAAACTGTTGCATTCAATCTTCCAAATGATGAGCGCATAGTCAAAGATCGTGGAACATCCATGGTGATGCTGAAGAATGTTTCTGAGGCGAAGTATATAAATTAACCCATAATCCTACAATTAAATATAGTCACCAAGGTCTTTATAGGTAGTAGCTAAATGTAGCTTTTTTCTAGAGGTGGCAATATACACACAGTTACTTATGTATGCGTTGATTTGGGTTGTGTTATATCTCAACTAGGTCAAGCCTGTTGAATAAAAAAAATTAGCTAGAAGGGGAATGAATCAAATGGGCGTAACAGGTCAAATGGGTGGAAAGTCGCCCACAGTTTACTTTTGATGCTTACAACCTCTGAAATTGTTTTACTCAGTGATTTTGTTTATTATTATAATAATGTTTCTTTTTTAATGATAACCAACACACATCTAATTCTAAAAAAATAGAAAATGGAAAAATAGCTGGTGGCATAACCTGGCTCAACCATGCTAGTATGATGTTTTGAACTTTCCCCAATCCCCTGACTGGCCTACCTTGCCCATTTCTACTTCCTATTTTCAAAGTATATGAACTGAGTTGTAAAAATGATTTAATAGGTTCAAGCTTATTCTTCAGCCTATAGCTGATGTCTGTATAATAAAGGAACAGCGGGAATTGGTTGACTTTGACTCTTTTTTCACTCACACAATTTGCCATGAGTGCTGTCATGGGATAGGACCACATACCATAACGCTTCCAAGTGGTCAAACTTCAACTGTGAGATTGGTCAGTGGCTTTACTATTTTACTATCAATTTAATCTAATGCTTATTGTCCGTAATAAACATAACTGGGTTTGTTTATTTTCTTGTATGACAACACAGGAGCTACAAGAACTCCATTCAGCTTTGGAAGAAGCTAAAGCTGACATTGTTGGTCTCTGGGCCCTTAAATTTTTAATTGATAAGGTCAGTATATTGATATACTGTCAATTGTATTGAGTATACTTCTCATGCCAAAATCCAACTAGTTCTATTTGGTAAATGCAATGTTGAGTATAGTTTGTATTTTCTCATAATACAAAACACTTATCCCAAAGTGGTTTGTATTAGAGGGTGTGTTATGATACATGCTTTTACCATTCGATATGATTCAATCATATCACTCATATCAAAGTATGTATCTATTTCACACTGGAAGTTAAACCTATCTTATTTTTGTACGGTCTAATCTTTTCATAATTTAGTGTAAAAGGTGCGGGAAATCCTTTTCTCCATTTCCTTTTCTACTAGGTTTGTTGGGCATCTAGATTTTAGTAGTCTCAAAGTCTGCTATAATCATTCCTATGCTATAATACATGACTATGTTTCTTGGGCATCTAGATCCTGATAGATTGACCATTTTCATGACTTAAAACTTTTTATTTGGATCAAAATATGGTATATAGGATTCGTTGCCCTGTCAGTTTTGTGAGAACTAAATGCTAAAATTGTCAAAACTAGAGCATTGATACAATTTCTACTCTTCTGTCATATGAGTCCCAAGCTAAGAGTAATACAAGTATGTAGGGACAAAAATATGGTTTTGGCCCATATAGTATCGAAGAATAATTTTATTCATGTACTACAAAATTTATAATTTGGTCACTGTATTTCATTTTTCCAAGTTATAATTAGGTTGTTGCACTCCATTTTTCCACTCCGAAGTTTTAACAAAAAATAAAGTGACTTGACCAGTTTATCTTGTGAAGATGGTATTGTGTTACTGCTTAAAGGGAAAATCTGCCTGTAAAGTTGGCTTTTGGCCTCGTAACTATGATCAATAGCCAAAAAGTGATCCAAAAGCTGAGTACAATGACCAACTGAATAAATTCAATCGTAGAATGGCAAAAAACTATTTTACCGGTTAGGTATTAGGTCAAGCTGATATTGTTTCCGTGTTATCTATTGTTTTGACCATCTTTTTGGGTTGACCAGGGTTCGCTCCCAAATAGCCTGGTCAAGTCCATGTATGTTTCTTTTCTTGCAGGTTGCTTCCGCTCTGTTCGTTTCGGTTTAGAGGAAGCCCATGGGTAATCCGTGTAGTCATGAATATATTTAATCTAATTATTTTTTTTTTCTTAAAGGTGGCAAGATGGGAAGGTGGGTCAAAACAAGTTTGTTTAAAACAATGTCATTTTCTTAATAGGGATCAAAACAGGATGGGCCTGGTTGGTTTGACTACACATTTTCCAACTTTTTCAGTTTTTTTAAATAAATAAGCTGTTAATTCTGGTTACAAAAACAATATTATTACAATTATATTATTAAATCTTAGTAAAATGGTTTAGGAGGTTGCATCCATTTTAAATGGACGTTTGAGACTAGTTGACATGTTCCCCTTCTAGTCAAACTTGACCTGTATGAGAGAAACACAACCCGAATTGGCCCATTGATAAGGAAATGAGTTGAATTGCCACAATTTATTTTCGTCATCCCTTTTATAAAGTTTGTCGTAAAATAATTTTCATCAATTGACATCAGAAAAGGACAAGCACTACAGTTCAATTGGTTATATGAGAAAGGGGCCTTTGTTTTACATCCTGATGAAACATTCTCTGTTGACTTTGACAAGGTATGCTCGTCTACATTTCTTTACATGATGTTTTTCGATATAAATGCTTGTTTTATGAATCAATTTCATAAGAGGTTTTATATTATTAAATCTTTTAAGTCGTGTTTTGTAGATTGAAGATGCAGTGGAGAGTTTAAGTAGGGTTATACTAACAACACAAGCAAAAGGTGACAAAGATGCAGCACAACAACTTCTTGCTAATTACTGTGTGATGACAAAACCCTTGAAAGTGGCTTTGGAAAAACTGGAAATGGTTCAGGTAAATTACCAATTTTATCATTCTTGAGGTTTGCAAGTTGCAACTGATATTACTTTAATTAGAGTGCATTTATGTGCATATGAGTTTGATTTGGGTTATCTATAACTGGTCAAATGGATTGAGCTAAAAGATTTAAATAAAAGGGAAACATGCAAGTCATCTGAAACGTATTTAGTTACATTCAAACCTGTTAAATCGTTTTAATTAATATGTTTAGATTGTTTATTGTTATGAAGATATGGTTTTAGTAAACAAAGTACAATGAAAAGTTTTTTGTAGGTTGGTCCAGCCCTACCCGACCTGTTTCGACATATGCTATCTTGACCTATTTACCCAACCTGCCCATCTTTATGGCTTTACGCTCTTTACTTTAATAACATTAGCTCACTACCTGTGCAGCATTACTTTTATTTAATATTTAACACGAACTTACGAATATTTTTTGTCGTCGTTTGTCCTCATGGTTGTGTCCCTCAAATTGCCACCTTTTTGTTGGTATGAATTACATTGTCAGCATTAGTCGCATGTTTTTTGTTGAAATAATTATGGGATGATTCGTACACAAAATGTATACTTGCAACACATTTTGTGTATCTAATACGTTTTGCTAGTCAATTGATTCGCTTTTTTTTTTTTTTTGGCCATTTTGCAGGTTCCAGTGGATATAGCACCCGAGTTTCCTGTTGTTGATAAATTGTTTCAGCAAAAATAATATCACCTTCTCTTTTTGGTTTTGTTGATGGCAGTCAATTATCGACATTATGAATGTTGGAACTATTTTTCAATAAATCGGTGAGTCCTTTATCTTATGATAGCGGTAAACCACCATTTGTCTCTCATTGGCATGATGGTTTTTACTTGAAGTTTACATTGTATGCCGTATCCACAACAGCATTGGTCATATGATGTTTTCAACAGTGTATACATGCTCTTGTAATTACTACGTCTTAAGTTACAAACACTGGTTCGATTAACACATAAACGTACAATAAACTCTTATCAAAGCAGTTTGTCCACACCCACAAAAAACCGGTTCCTGTATTATCTCTCTCTCTGCTTATCCTGTTGCCTACCCCAAATAAAGTTCTAATCAGAATTTTTTTAAAATAGGGGAGACTGCTACCACAGGACTCCTGCCCTCACAAGTTTCATATATTCCCAAACTTTTACATTATAAACTCTCCATTATTAATCTCAAATCAAATGTTAAAATTTATGAAACTTTTCTTTTGGGTTTAAACAACTATATTAACTTTTCCAAAATCATGATTTCTACAACATTCTTCATTACTAAACCTTACTTATCCCTTCTTTTATGGTACTTTGTTTTTTACATAAACCTCCACTTGAAAGGAATTTCAGGACGCTGTATATTTTTAAATACTACTTTAGGAACCTAAATTGGCAATTATCTGAAACTGAAAAATCGCCTAAAGCATAATTCTATGTAATGTCTGGCGTAGAATTGTGATATCCGAAAATGCAAAACTTTAAATATATATAATATATATCTGGTTATTATGTTTAATCCATAAACAATTGTAACCAAACTATTTTTGTGTGACATTTTTTTATACTATTATTTTTATCAAAATAATAAAATACAAACATTGTTATAATAATAATAATATAAGCAATGAAGATACATATTTTTTTTAGTTTTCAAGCTTCGTTATTAATAAATATAATCTTTTTATAATAATAATAATATAAGCAATGAAGATACATATTTTTTTTAGTTTTCAAGCTTCGTTGTTAATAAATATAATCTTTTGTCTAAAGAATCAAAGTTTAAATGAGTTTTATAAATATTTTCAAACTACATAGGGAGATTATCAATTACCACTAGTATGATAACCCAACAAATTGAATATTCTAAGCCATAATGGTCGGTTCCATGAGTTGGTAATGGAAATTATAATATTTTCTAATTAATGGACTCCAAATAATGAGCTGTAACCTACAAAATTTACGCCAATTAAGACCTGTATAATCGGACCTTTGACCAAATTCAAGTCATTCATAAATTCAGTAAATTGATCGCTTTTAAGTGCAAACTCACAAAAAAAAAAAAAAAAATACAAATACCACCGAACCCATTTCATCTCTCTCGGCTCTCTCTCTCTCTCTCTCTCTCTCTCTCTCTCTCTCTCTCTCTCTCTCTCTCTCTCTCTCTCTCTCTCTCTCTCTCTCTCTCTCTCTCTCTCTCTCTCTCTCTCTCTAACTTCCGGGCGCTGGCTCTTTGATAACCCGTACCAACAAACAACATCACTGAAACGTGAAGCCACCTTCAGCCACAGCCTTTCGGCCATTCCTTTATTTTGAGTAGGGGTGTCAATCGTGCCGGGTTGATGGGTTGGCGGGTTTATGGGTTGGCGGGTTGATGAGTTGAAATGTGCAACCCGAACCCAACCCATATTATTATTCGTGTCAAATATTTCAACCCTAACCCAACCCACATAAAATCCGGGTCAACCCGAAGACGACCCGTTTAACCCATATTTTTAAATGAGTAATACACGTTCATGAGTTATAAGCGGGTTGTTGGGTTGTAAGCGGGTTATCAATAAAATGTTTAATGGTGAGTATATAAGTGTGACAAATAAATAATACAGTGTGCCAAAAATAACACAATTATAACTAACCATCTACATAGAAATGGAAAAAGAAAAACAAAAATATAATATATTTTTTTTCTAAATACTTAAACGGGTTAACGGGTCAATCCATTTTATATATGTGTCAACCCGAACCCGACCCATATTTTTAAACGGATCGTGTTAGTTGACCCGAACCCAACCCGTTTTTTAAACGGGTCATGTTAGTTGACCCAAATCTATTTTTTTTTCGTGTCGGGTTCGGGTCGGTTTTCGGGTCGTGTCAATAATTGCCGCCCCTAATTTTGAGCACTCCCCGACAACCTTCTGTACCTCCACCGCATTACCAAACTAATCAAAACAAGGCGTATAGGAATATGAATGTATCAGTACTTACCGGAATCTCTAAGCACCGCCACATCGTATCTCTCTCCAGCAACCGCCACACATCACCACTTTTGTCTCACGCTTGGATTTGCCTTGGTGCGACCAAAGAGGTAATGAAGGCAACCGTCTCTACTATTTATATTTCTTAAATTGAACAAATAAATAACGTATCTTTGATCGTTTTCTGTCCTGGCGACTAAAACCTTATTTAATTGGATTAGAGAAACCTATTAATAAGTTCAATATGAAATCTTTTAATGTTATTGTTCTATTGATTAAAAACTTCTTTACGAAATTTGAAACAATAACTTGAATACTAAGCACTCGTGATTAAGAGATATATGGATATAGGTTTTACGCCACCATGCTATTTGAATTCGTAAGTCATAATCTTATTGAGATGAATGCTAGTTTCAACCAGTTACAATAACTAGCCAAAAGTCACAAGGTCTCCTTCGCCGGACAATCAATGAGTCAACAAATCATTTAGCCGAATTATTAATCATAAATTTTAATAATGAAAATATAGGTTCAAGCATAATTCATCTCGTTGATTTCTTTTAAGTTTATCATCACAATCAAGGTGAGTATATCTTTCCCCTTCTTCATGTTTTACTCTTTTGGGGCTATTCATGTACACTATGATTAAGAGTGCGTTTGGTTCGTGAATGGTTTGAAATTGGAATTTGTGTAGGAATTGGAATTAAAAAGAATTGGGTTTGGAATTTAAACATTCCAAAAGGAATTGGAAATTGTTGGAATTGGAATCTCAAATGCTTTATTATTGTGTTTGGTTGGTTAATAAATTGGAATCTATCACCCTTGCCCCCACGACCCGCATCGTTGTGACCCGTACCGTTTCGACCCGAACGGTTTATACCTCTATCGTTTCGACCCGTAATGGTTCGGGTCGAAAACGGTACGCTTTGAAACGGTACTGTCGAAACTGGTACGGGGCGAAACGGTACTGTCGAAACTGGTACGGGGCGAAACGGTACCGGTCAAACCTGGTACGGTCCGAAATGGTTCGGTCCAAAACGGTAGCGGTCGAAACTGGTACGGGGTGATGGGTTAGTTAAAAGATGTGTATAAAAGCATCTATGAATGAGTTTTAAGGAGCGTTAAGTCGTCAAATGGTGTTGCTTTGATATTATTATGTTATTTCAGGATTTGATGATTAAAGGAAGCAAATATGACGTTTTGGAGTTGCTCGGGCAAGATACGGAAGCATAAACGAGCTGGAAAATCAAAATCTGAGGTTGAAGGAAGAATTGGCGTAGGATACGCCAAAATTGGCGTACCCTACGCCAATGGCGTAGACAGGAAGAACATGGCTGGCGTAGGCCAGCAGGAAATGGCTAAGGCAAATCTGAGTTAGCGTAGGATACGCCAAAAGTGGCGTATCCTACGCCAAAAGTCAAAATGGTCAAAAAACTTCCTTTTTGAAGTCAATGATCATCAAAAACATTTTAATGACGGATTTATGAGGGAAGACTGAGTTTTTAGCTGTTTTGATCTCCTTCTTCATTATAAAATTCACACACCATTCTCCAAAATCATCACACAATTATTCTCCAAGCTTATTACACAACTCCTTTGAAGATTGAAGATCATATTTTGAAGATGATGAACACCATGGCCATGTTTGGCTAAAACTCTTGTATTACACTAGGGATGTAAGTCTTTGATACCTAGGGCTTAAACATTTGGGCATTGCTTAAACTTTTGATTAATGTTTTTATGTACTTGAATTACTTGTGTTGACTAGTGATTAATCTTATGTTGAAATCATTTCTAGTTAATTGATCTTGTGCCAATTTCTAAATGATATGAACATGGTTCCTTGCATCAACACTATCATAGGATTGTATGTTCTAAATGATAAAGTATAGTTTAGTCCATTGTGAATGTTGATGAAACTTGATACCTAAGTTTATTGAACAATCAATCCGTTAGTACCAATTGCATTATCTTTGTTTATCCAATCATGCCTAATTGTTGAAAGCCTTAGTGTTCAATTACCCAAATCCTTAGTGTAATCATCTTTATCTTATTGTTTACAAGTATCGTTAATTATTTCTTACAAAGTCACTTTAAGTTCATATTAATCAACAAACTCTTCAACCAATTTTCTAAATACCAAATTCATAAATTAGCATCTTCATAAAACAACAAATTCAAAGTTAACTAGGAAATACTCATTAACCACACGCTCCTTGGATTGATACCCTACTTACCCTATCTATTTAGGTTATTTAGGCTTTGTATGAACCGTGACGACCGGCTCATCAAATGGCTCATCAAAACGGACGCATGAGGGAAGTTAGCGTAGGATACATTTGATGAGCCGGTCGTCACGGTTCATACAAAGCCTAAATAACCTAAATAGATAGGGTAAGTAGGGTATCAATCCAAGGAGCGTGTGGTTAATGAGTATTTCCTAGTTAACTTTGAATTTGTTGTTTTATGAAGATGCTAATTTATGAATTTGGTATTTAGAAAATTGGTTGAAGAGTTTGTTGATTAATATGAACTTAAAGTGACTTTGTAAGAAATAATTAACGATACTTGTAAACAATAAGATAAAGATGATTACACTAAGGATTTGGGTAATTGAACACTAAGGCTTTCAACAATTAGGCATGATTGGATAAACAAAGATAATGCAATTGGTACTAACGGATTGATTGTTCAATAAACTTAGGTATCAAGTTTCATCAACATTCACAATGGACTAAACTATACTTTATCATTTAGAACATACAATCCTATGATAGTGTTGATGCAAGGAACCATGTTCATATCATTTAGAAATTGGCACAAGATCAATTAACTAGAAATGATTTCAACATAAGATTAATCACTAGTCAACACAAGTAATTCAAGTACATAAAAACATTAATCAAAAGTTTAAGCAATGCCCAAATGTTTAAGCCCTAGGTATCAAAGACTTACATCCCTAGTGTAATACAAGAGTTTTAGCCAAACATGGCCATGGTGTTCATCATCTTCAAAATATGATCTTCAATCTTCAAAGGAGTTGTGTAATAAGCTTGGAGAATAATTGTGTGATGATTTTGGAGAATGGTGTGTGAATTTTATAATGAAGAAGGAGATCAAAACAGCTAAAAACTCAGTCTTCCCTCATAAATCCGTCATTAAAATGTTTTTGATGATCATTGACTTCAAAAAGGAAGTTTTTTGACCATTTTGACTTTTGGCGTAGGATACGCCACTTTTGGCGTATCCTACGCTAACTCAGATTTGCCTTAGCCATTTCCTGCTGGCCTACGCCAGCCATGTTCTTCCTGTCTACGCCATTGGCGTAGGGTACGCCAATTTTGGCGTATCCTACGCCAATTCTTCCTTCAACCTCAGATTTTGATTTTCCAGCTCGTTTATGCTTCCGTATCTTGCCCGAGCAACTCCAAAACGTCATATTTGCTTCCTTTAATCATCAAATCCTGAAATAACATAATAATATCAAAGCAACACCATTTGACGACTTAACGCTCCTTAAAACTCATTCATAGATGCTTTTATACACATCTTTTAACTAACCCATCACATCCCCACACTTATCTTTTTGCTTGTCCTCAAGCAAATTTATTACGCTTTTACAATTCCAAACACAAAACGCATTTCCCATTCTCAAAGAGTTAAGGTCTAATGTCATACCCAGTTCCTATGGCTTCTACAATCAAGACTACCCAACTTTCAATTAATATTTCTTTTCAAAACTCAAGTGGTTACCCAAGATTAGCCTACCTTCTAAAGCCAATAAACCACACACGTATCCCTCGCAATGTTCTCTCCACTCGGTTCAATTGACTAGTATTGATGTACCTGTATATATATGGTACTCTCAAAACCGATTATAATGCATATTGGTATATGCTTGCAACTTAATCGCACTTCACCAAATTACATAAAAGTGAACACAAGTCAAAAGGTCTTTAAAAGGGTTGTAATGTGGCTGGGCGAAGGGTGTGGAATGGGATATTTAAAGTGACTGAGGTGATGAAAATTCGACTTTTATTACATCAAACAAACTAATAGGAACAAACAAACTAACTCAACTATAAAGCAAGGATATGCCTTTTTATTCAACGACTAACTAGAGCATATATTTTTTTTTTTTTTTAGTTTTTTTTTTTTTTTTTGCTTTCTACAATGTTTTTTTTTTTTTTTTTTTTTTTTTTTTGAGACTTTGCTCTTTTTCAATGCTTTTGCAGTTTTTTTTTTCAACAAACAACTAAGAATAATAACTTTAAACTATTTACAACACAAAGGAACAACCTACAATCGAATTTTCATCACTCGGGTTTAAAGTGAAAAAGGCTTATGGGTCAACTGGGTTGATATGGGTGGTCAATTGAAAAATGTTTAAGGCTTAAGATTGGTTAACTAAGGGATATTGGAATGGGTCAGGGATGATAAAAATGGTTTAAAAATAAAAGGTTTAACCTAATGCCTTAATCATTCTTGTGTTCACAATCGGTCTAGGGCGGTAAACGTATTAAAGGTGCAAGTTCTACCGTATGCAACTATAATGGCACACTCAATTCAAAGGAACACAACATGCAAAATGGATAGAATTTTTTATAAAGTGTAACATGTTGTGGTGGCTCAAAATCTCACATGGAAAGATGGGTAGGTGTATGACATGTGTGTAATAAATCGACCTTTCAAGCAAACTACTCCCAGATAACCACCCGTAATTCTTTTTACCAAAACTAGTTGAGAGTTATCATGCGAATTTTTCAGAACCTGACCATGACAAAAGACCAAAATGGTTCATACCATCCCGTGTTGACTTAGTTACTTGCGTTTTTTTTTTAAAAATATTTAAACAAGGACAAAGATATTTTTGAAAAATTTTCGAATTTTCTCCCCCATCCCCACACTTAGAGTCCAACATTGTCCTCAATGTGTAGTGTTTAAATGGTGGATTTTAAAATGTTTAAATTTTTCTCCTCTCCCCACACTTAAAGTCCACATTGTTCTCAATGTGTAGGGAAAGTTTAAAATTGTTTTGCGGGAATGTGATAAAGCCAACCAAAGAATTCACCCCAATCAACAATATACAGTTTACAATCCACTTATTAAATCTAAGTAAACGATCAAAATTAAAGAGATGGAAATAGATGCACCTGGTTGTTCTTCATTCTTCAATTCCATGTGTTCTTCAACAAAATAGTTCCACTTCCATCATAAATAAACCTGCAACTCGCAAGTGTGTAGAAGCAAGCTTCTCACAAAATCATTAAGAGTTATCGGTTTTACTTTTTGTTGAAAAGAATTACCAAGTAATCTTTTAGTTAATTTTGATCAGTGGACAAAATATACACTAACTAAGATAAATCCTTTAAACCTCCCGGTAGTCCGGTTATGAGGACGAGTGAGGTCTCGTGAGGGTTATATAGGAAACACACCCACAACGTTTATTTACCTACCAAACAAACAAAAAAAATACAAAAATATACAAATACTAACAAGTACCTCTTACTCACGGTGGTCGAAGTGAACATTTTCCTACCGAGTTACCAAGATAAGCTCGGTAGTTTACTTTATGTTCCCCAATCTGTTCCTTCTCCTTCCACTTGTTCATCAAATATATGCATGAAAGTTTTATCCCACATTTTCCTACCGAGTTTCCAACATGCACTCGGTAGTCTACATGCCAAATCCACAATCGATTCTCAATTATTGGCATGAGAATTGGGTGATTTTTGTTGCGGGGCCATTTGATAATAAATTGCCCAATGTCCTCCCAGCTCACCTTCCTCTTCTTCGTCTTTGAATCTTCATCCTCTTCTTTATTGGGTGCCTTAATCAACACGGGATGCGATTCGTGATGAACTTTCACCTCAGCCACCAAATCTTCATGAGGTGCTAAGTCTTCAGTTGGGTTTAACCATTCAGAAAGACTTGCAGTATCTTTATCTATATCAGCATCTACCACTACACCACTAGCCAACTCATCACGCTCACGTTTAAGTTGGGCAAATTCCTCGGCTAGTTGATGAACCTGCATGACCAAAGCTTCATGAGCTCTGTCTCTCACTTCATTTCGCTGTTGCGACTCTTTCATCATATTTATGATAGCATCAAACTTGGAATCTAGTGAGTTTTGAGGTTCTTCATATGCCGGTTGAGGGCTATCAGTATAGTAGTCATCATATTCCTCATGGTTTCGATATTGTTGCGTCCTTTGGCTAAATGAACTCCCTTGATACTTGTTATTTAACTGATAATAGCCTTGGGAGTTTGAATAGCGTGACTGACGATGTGAAGAAGATAAATGTGAACCTCCAGGTTTTTCGAGCCCAAAAATAATACGATCTTGTCGTTTTTTGAATGCTTCCATTTTCTTACGGGCCACTGCACAATCTCGCCACAAATGATATGGGCTCCCACAACAAGGACAAGTATTATCATCATCTTCCCAATACATTGTGATGATGACGATCAAGTCTTGCTAAATTCCCAATCTTCAGATTTTACACAAGTGGCATGCATGCATTATCTGTCACCTGCACACTTCACACACCACGCGTAAAAACGAACAAAAAGAAGTAACAAAGACAAATTAAACAGTTAATCACAATAATCAACTAAAAAAACTAAACACTAAGCGCACTAGCTCCCCGGCAACGGCGCCATTTGATGAGCCGGTCGTCACGGTTCATACAAAGCCTAAATAACCTAAATAGATAGGGTAAGTAGGGTATCAATCCAAGGAGCGTGTGGTTAATGAGTATTTCCTAGTTAACTTTGAATTTGTTGTTTTATGAAGATGCTAATTTATGAATTTGGTATTTAGAAAATTGGTTGAAGAGTTTGTTGATTAATATGAACTTAAAGTGACTTTGTAAGAAATAATTAACGATACTTGTAAACAATAAGATAAAGATGATTACACTAAGGATTTGGGTAATTGAACACTAAGGCTTTCAACAATTAGGCATGATTGGATAAACAAAGATAATGCAATTGGTACTAACGGATTGATTGTTCAATAAACTTAGGTATCAAGTTTCATCAACATTCACAATGGACTAAACTATACTTTATCATTTAGAACATACAATCCTATGATAGTGTTGATGCAAGGAACCATGTTCATATCATTTAGAAATTGGCACAAGATCAATTAACTAGAAATGATTTCAACATAAGATTAATCTGTAACAACCGGCAAAATTAAGGTAATCCCGTACTAATTAACTATACGCGATTAACGTGATTAAACGTAATTATGTGTTGATTATTTAACTGAGGCCTTAGAAAAATAGCAATTCCCAAATAATGCATAGGAATGCATAAGTTTAATGACAAAACATGATAGGATCATGTGCAAGCAAATCTATCCGGTATGGACACTGGCGATTACCCGGTAAAAATTAAATAAGCGAAACGAACCCCGGACACCCGGGATATAAAATAAAAGATAATTTCACAAAATATAATGAGTTTTGGAACCCCAAAGCCATACGTGAAAACTTGTCATACAAACCTCCCGGTAACGAATAAAGTGCGCGTACCGCACCCGATACGCGCGCAACATACAATTTCACCCGGCAAAAGCCAAAATAACTTATCAACGCTTAAACTGGACTATGTTTAAGGAATATTAAGGGTATTTTAATATTCGGATAAAACGCGATTAAAAACTCGAAAAATACCCGGACGGTACCCGAACGAAAGGGGATTAAACATAACTAATAATGGGGATTATTTAGCAAAGTGGACCCACCAAAACACCCCTTGGGGCCGGCCTATGGCCCACCCAAGTGGAAGATATCTTGTGTTATCCTAATAAATCATTAAGATCTATATAAATCATGAGGTTGCATGGCTTGGGATTGGGCAATAGAATTCACCAAATCCTCCTCACTCTCTCTCTCTCAAAACTCACGGCCCAAGCACCCTCTTATGATCTTTCAAAGATTTTTTGTGATCTTACATGATCCTTGCAATCTCCCATAATCCAAGACAAAGATATTAGTAATCTTTGAAGATTTGAAGAGATATTATATTCATACACAAGCATACTTGAATCAAGAAAAATCAAAAACACTTCTTCTCCTTCTTCTTGTGGCCGTGGCATTACACCCCCACACCAACATCATTCTTGCAATTTTTACATTTCCAAATCACCTCTAGATCATTATCCTTCAAAACCCCATTGTGTGTTTCAAGAGCTTGGAGCTTAACCCACTTGGAAGAACACATTAAACCTCACCCGAATCCAAGATCTTTGTCTTCCCTAGCCTTGAGCTAGTAGTAAGTATTACATTGTTTTACTTTTTAAATGTTCATGTTTTGTGCTATGGAGAGCAAGTTGTACATTAATGGGCAATAAAATGGATTTTATCAAGTTTTGTTAGAATAAAAATGGATGAACAATAATATGGGTAAATCTTGGATTTAATATTATTAATATGATATTTAAAGAGAATGTAGAAATATGAACATACTCTTGAGTAAGATGATGATTGGAACATGATTTTTGAGAAAGACTTGGATATGATCAAGGATGATCTTAATCATCATAGAATGATATATTGATGACAAAAATGAATTAAAATGGGTTAAATAATCATAGATGAAAAAGTTCCATCTTCAAAGTCCACTCACTTGGATAGGTGAAAAATGAATATTTTGGATGAAAGTATGGAACAATCATGTTAATGACATCTAGGATGAATTATAAGATCATTAAAAGTAAAATGAAGTAAAAGCAACTAAGCACCAAGAAAATGGATCTTCAAAGTCCACTACTTTAGGTGAAAAATGCTAACTTGGGAAGTTAGAGTAGAAAAATGCAACAATTGAAAGCTAAGAGATTAATGTTGTAACTTTGAAAGTTAGAGGACTAAAATGAATATTTTGGAAACTATTAGTCCAAAAACACAATAATGGAAAGTTTGGTGTCAAAAGTGTAAGTAATAATTTTCCAAAGTTGATTTGGTAAATACTAGTAACATGCTTGGGCATTTTGTATAAAAAGTGTACTTTTATAAAAATGGAAGTTTATAAAAATAAAAGGAGTAACACAAAGATTTTATAAAATAAGATTTTATAAAATAAAGACTTGGGAAGACTTGTACGAAAATGGATACTTTTATATAAATGGGAATATAAAAGTATCGGAAACATTTTTGGGTTACAAGTTGGACAAGTTGGGCTAAAACGTACAAAGTATATTTTTCCAAGAAATAAACGTTCGGAATCGGAAGTAGGAACAATACTTCCATAAGGACGCGCAATGGAAACAAATATGAAAAACGCTAACTAACGAACTTAGTTACATGAGCTAACGTAAACGGACATATGAGAAAAATGCCATTACGACAAGATAAAAATATACATATATATTTTAAGGAAATAAAATATATATAACAAGGGTGAAACGTGCGAAACACTTTCCTAAGTGTAGAAAGAATATTCGTGGGAAAGGAGAACACATTGTAACGAATTAAAAACGCTAAACGACACATGAACTTAACAAGTAGTATCCACGCGATGGTATATGTACATATGCTCGTTTTCGACGAAATTCTAGTATATCTATTTGAATGGGAAAATAGATATGCGAGAAGGAAAACCGAGACGAGTAGGTGAAATATACCTATGAACGTGTGAGTGACCGACAAGATCCTAGTACATTTATTTAAATGGGAAAATAAATGTACGGTGTGGTGAGTCTAGTCGGGCGTTAGAAATATATTACCAAACGACAAGAACTTAGCATAATTATTTAAATGGGAAAATAAATATGTGGCAAAGTGAGTCGGGTCGGATAATAAGAAATCACATTATATCGAGCGAAACAATCCAAAGTATAATTATTTAAATGGGAAAATAATTATACGTTGGGTAGAGTCGCGTCGAGTATAATATTGTACAAGTCACAAAGAATATTAATAAGAATAATACATGACTTGTAAGGAAAGGGTAATCCATCGCCATTGAACCTAGGATACGAAACTATTAAACGGGAATTGGGATAAAGACGTGGTCGGGAAGTTGGGTGTACAACTTGCCAAGGCACATACACCATAGGTGTAGTGACTTATACGCCTAGAACATTTGTAGGTGCGGGATCACAAACTTTACTATTTTCTTCTTTGAGCCGAGCACAGTTACAGGTGAGTTTCACGGCCCCATTTTACTGTTTTAACTGGGGGAAAGATATGTTTTGTCAAACGTTGTCACATGTTGAAATGTTTTCAAAGGTTAAAATGTGATAAGTGGTATGATGAGTACTTGAGCAGTGATCGCCACTCGGGGTTGAGTCCTCTCTTCTGTAATCATTAATTCAGGGAAATGAAACCGAAGGAATATTTGGATAGTACTATTGGTGCCTGACAAGGCCCACCCCTAATCGATAGCGTCGATTATGCATCGGCGTATGCCTGGGGTGCACGTATTCCGAAATTAAGTCGTTGGGTTCCGAGGAACGACTGGGAGCGGGGCATTGTTATTAGTCTTGGTTTGGTTATGGGGTTCAAGGGATTGCTCATCATTATAGTTTGCAGGAGCTAGCTACTCCTTACAAATGCCACAAGTTGTGCAGGTTTCGCACATGTTGTAAAAGAAAGGGAAATATCGATCGACAAGATCCTAGTATAATTATTTAATGGGAAAATAATTATACGGTAAAGTGAGTCGAGTCGATGGGTGTGAAAATGATGTTGTTCTGAAAATAAAACCTGTGAACTCACCAATATTTTATATATTGACGTCTTTTTAAACATATCTTTCAGGTAACTAAGTGCTGAATAGATATGGGGCTAGCGCGGTGGAATTCGGGATGTCGGATACTGGTCGGGGTTTCATTCATTGTTACCATCGGGTTGGAACCTAAATGGAAATACCCCTACATTGAAACTTAATGTCCATCGTTTTATGTAATGCTTTGCGCAATATTGTAACGAGATACTCATTTTCGACATTCTAATAAATTGATCTTTTCTAATTAAATATAGTTTGTGTTAATCTTGACTTTGATATGCTTCGAGCGTTGCGCCACGTGTTTCCGCCATTGGCGTGGTGTGACAGAAGTGGTATCAGAGCCAAGGTTATAGCGAACTAGCATTTTTGAAAAATCTAGACTATAACCGGTTTCGGCTCGAAGACAAAGTTTTCAAAACTAAAACACCACAAAATATTTTTAGAAAAGAGAGAAATTTGTACATGGGATGTACAAGGGAAAATTCCGACCGACTAGCCATGTGTGTCAATATATGAAGTATTAGAAAATACGGATAAGAAGGTTATGTTGCATAGGAATCCGATTCTCTAAGATTAGTTAATACATATACGTAGTACGGATATTTTGCCAGTAAGGATGTTGTGTCACGCTTCACATTAGTCCACACTCCTGCATCGATCACCGGTACCAGCAAGTGGGAAGGATGCTGTGGTCTACAATGAGCTCACTCGCTTACCTATAGACGGAATGATCAGAAGGACTAATCTCTATCGTGATAATGGATGTCACCGTGTTACTTATGATTTGGAAGCAAAGCTAGACCAAGTCATTTGTTGTATGAAATCTCTGTTTTGGATCAGGAAGAGCTCGAACGTCTATTCATATGAGTAATCTGACGCAAACCCTCCCATCGGGAAGGGACAGGAGACGAAAGCTTCCTTGTATAAGAGTGAATGCCCCCGCCGCAAAGTTCTTCCAAATGAGCAGACGTACAAGAATACACGGCCTACCGAAGCAAGAAATGTCAAGTACGGGGCGTGGAAGGTTATACCCGGAACCCAGTGAAGACCGGGGGTGCGTCCCTGCTAGACCAGTGCGTTTTGAGAACAGGGACCCTGCGTGGATCAGATATGAGACCCATGAGACTCGTGGCCGTGTGCTGCTGTGTCATCATGGTGAATAAGTCATGTTCAATCTAACGTATGCCCAAGTTGTCTTCAAGGGACGAGTATTTTTCTTCTCCTGTAGGTGGACAGAATCGAAGTTGTGGGATTAGGAAGCCTGATCATTGTTATCCTGAAGGCTCGATAGCCCTCGTCGAAATCGACAGTATTGGTTGTTCCCATGCAGTCATAGGCCGATGGTGAAAGTAGCATGTCATATTGCACATCCGCGAGTCATAGGGCTGGGATAAACTTCGATGATGTCGACAATTTCGGGCACTAATCATGACCGCGACAATTGTTGCCAGTGCTATGATGACGGCGTATAGTGGAACAGCAAGCCCCAGTCGGCGTTTGGCTATGGACTCACTTGGAAGTGCATACGATTAACTCATGGGAAGCCACTGCTCGAGGTGTTGAGTGTTCAAGTATGGATTAACACCCTTTGCAATAGCGCTGGATCGTATTCCGGAAGATGATTTGGGATGGGCTTAGCATATTGGTACTTATGTCATACTACTTTCCTGAGGTACAAAAGTCATCGTGCGACTCCTCTATCTACCTCCTATTTGTTTTTCAAGGATTATTGGTAGTCTCGCTTCAGTCGATGAACGCCAGAGTAGGTTCGATGCGTGTACTGTGCCTGAATCCGTCATAAATCCTAGAAAGTGGAACCTCACTCTAGGAATCGTAATCGTAAGGGTGTTCCGTAATTATCAAATGTCGCAAGATGCTTTTGCTGACATTAAAATCCCCCTCGAAAATCAAATGACGGACTACTGGGAGTGGCCACGTTATTCTGTTAAATTAAACACACCCATGGGACGGCAATTCCATTGCTCTTGTTGCAATAACATTCGTCACCCTCGTCACAACGACGAGACTAGTTATAATTGTGGGGTGGAAAGTTGATGCGAAGTATTTTCCATCAATCCCCATAGATACTGAGACGATGCGTTCCCTCGCCACGGTAGTTGAAAACTAAGGTCGCGAGATCCATTCGTTATGGACACGGTTACCTATCTAATCTCTTGCCGTAGTATGATACTCTCACTGCGTGGCCTATCGGGAAGAAAGTTCACCAGTCTCGCTTAGGTGACAGAGAGGCATTTCAGTTGATGTCAATCGGTGCTAAGGCAAGATAATATGCAAGAAGACTCTAATGAGAAGGATGACTCGACTGGGTTGCCAGAGTCGGCATCGTTTTCATTCTATCAAGGTGTCTCGATAAATTGTGATCTTTCTACTTCTACTTGCTATTTTTATGATATTGGGGTAGACGGTGGTTGGATTCTAGGTCCTATGAAAACTAGTTATCACACATATAATAACTATGACGAGTCTAAGGCTCTGGTCGAACCTGACGTTGTTGCTCCTGTTATTGTTCTATGGCTCAAGCAAGTCCTGTTGACGCTGTTAAGTGTGTAGCTCTTACTGAGTTTGTTGTTGTCAGTGATTCTATAGCACTTATCGGGCTTGATGCCATGGTTTCCATGTCTGTTGCTGAGCTTATTGTTGTCGTTGTCTCTATAGTCCATGTTGGGCTTGATGTTGTTTCTATGGATCTTCTCGAGCTGATGTTGTTGATGTATTTAAGGCTCCTGCGGAGGTGAATGTTGTTAACGAAGACGTCTCTATGACCCATGCCAAGCTGCTATGACCATGTCTGTATCGTTGTGGAGTTCGTTGTTGTTAATTCCATTTTCTTTGAGGCTTTCATTGACTCCCTCGTTATCGTTCCTTGGGCTCTTAGCAAACCTAACATTGTCGATGGTTCTCAGGCCTCGGTTGAGACTGTCGATGTAATTGTTGCTATCGTCTAAGTGACTCATACCAGGCCTACGGTCGTTCTCCCTATGAACAATATCGACTTGAGAAGTCAGCTAAATTATGTGGAACCTGTCGTTCCCATTTATGTTATGACGACTGATGCGCCGGCCAATCTAACCAATTCCTACCATTGAGCCTATGGAGGATAGGCTCGAGGTCGAAGGCATGAATACAAATCCCACCTCCACAAGTGATCTGAGACGCACGGGGATGCGAGCTCACCATAACAGAGCTTTCTGTTAATGTGGACCGTGGATTTTCCATATTGAGCGTCACATTGTCGCTCGCATTCATGCTGCTGTGTTACCCCCAGCCATAGTGCATGGTCGCTGTTGCATTATAATTGCTGATTGCGTCTCCATGTGGTTGTGCTACATTGCTGATGATGCAGTCCTGTTGTTTACTGCTCCTGTAGTAGTGTAGCCTTGTTGTCGTATTTCTCTGTGTCATACGGTTCCTGTTGCGGTGTTGCCTTGTCGTCATGCTTCTCTGTTGTCGTGTTGCTCCTGTGCGGTGTTCCCTTATTGATGTGTTTTGTGGATGTATTGCTGTGGCTGTTGGATTACCTTGATGACGTGATGATTTGTCGTTGCTTCACTCTTGGTTCCCTCGGGATGGAGACATCACCTAAACCCCTCGTTGTTGTCATTGTTCTATTTGTTTGATTGTGTAGTGCCAACATTGAGTATGTAGGATTTCGGGTGCTCAACGGACTTTTTTTTGGAAGTCATACTAAGACGCTCTAGTCTGAGTGTTAGCCCATGTATTCCTCGAGTCTCGTGGTTGTTTGAGTAATGGACTGAATCATGTGTCGACCCCTGTATATGCTCACGCATTCCGTGAGCGTTACATCTTCAGAATCTGAGGCATCAGTGACGCTGTGTCCGGCCTTCACTTTTACGCGCAATTTGGTCGACTAACGATCGGCTATGCAAACCAATGTCGAGAAGAAATCCCGGGATCCACACACGAAGAGGCGAGGCGAGTGATAAAGAATTTCGAATACGTCTCGAACCTGAAGGTATCGAGTAATTGTGAGCGATATTATGATCCATACCATTGGGACTAGTAGGAGTTGAAAAATTCAATTCAGTTATTGCTCAACCCAGTGGATTCATTTGACGTCATACGTGACGACGTGTCATACTGATGATTATGGAAATACCATTGTGGACCCACCCATGGGCGTGCATTGGTGAAGTCCATGGTATATGATTCGGAGGATTTATGAACCCTGAATCTAGAAGGGCGTGTAGCATTATCTACTCTATAAGGGTACTACCCTATCATTATGAGATGGTCGATCAGCTCGGCCCTTCGATTAATGTGGTTATTCATCTGATGGTAGGTTTATCTTGCCTTGGTGTCATTGAGTATATTCTTGGAATAGTCGAACTCTTTCGAGCTTGGGTTGATAGTGGTGTTCCCAGTTATACTTCAACTGGCATTACTCGCGCTAGAGTAAAATCCTCGGTCCTCAACGGACACTGCTGGAGACACCATAGTGATATGAGCTGCCTGGTCAGGGCGTATGGCACCTGACTAATCAGGGCGAGCTTGAAGGCTTACATATTCCGCCCATATGTGTGACTACTGAGTCATTGAATGGGATGCCTTATGGGAAGGCTCAGGACCATTACTTGTGGTGCGATATCAGTCGCTCGCTTGTTTAAGTAACGACTTGAGCGCATGAAGCCGTCAAGCCAAATGCGAAATCTATGCCAAATGCATGCATCTATGACCCGATCTCACCATTTACCTAGAAAGATTCCGAAAGGATGGAACCTTTGATGAGTGAGGGTTTCGGTTTCGGGACTCCTTTCACTCAGATCTCTGCATAAGATCTGAAAGTCAATTTGAGGGCATGTGACCGGTATTATTCAGAATTGACTTACTAGGTTGCTAATGACGATAGAACACTAGTGCCCATGAAGCACATATAACAGGACTGGTACTGGGTACCCATGGTTGCGTAGCTACTGGTGTTCTGTATACTTGTCGCAATAGGGGCCAACGTGTTGAAATATCTTAAGAAACCTTATACTCTGTTCATTGCGAAAACAATTTATGATGTTTCATATATCACTTTCCGGTATTGACCTATGTGCTGGAAGCATCTGGTCGTTGGTGTTTGAGTCGACTGGTAATTCTTGAGAATTATGGAGTAGTATGGCCCGGGTGTCGTATATACACTACTTACTGTCAGGGAGCTGAAGGGTGAAAGCGACGCAAAAACTTTCAACCACCATCAGTCCCTACTAGGCACCCTAGTACCATTTGCCACAATTGCTCAGGTGGAAGGTAGAAATTCAGTACCTAAAGGGTTCTACGGAAATAAAGTCCCATTTTAAATATAGTTGTTCGGTCGACAAGAACCTAGTATATTTATCTTAATGGGGAGGTAAATATATGGTAAAGTGAGTCGAGCCGAAGGGTAAACAAAATGGAATACCCGACGAGGTTCCCAAGGGAGCTTTTATGTGGTACGGTAAGATCACCTGTTTGACATCACCATGACACCCAAGGTGCCCCGAGGTCGGATGTGACCCAAGTGATGATTGGTTGTTGTTTGGAACCCTCTCATTCCTTACTCACCTATAGCTTCGAGATGAGGCATATGGATAGCTACCTATATTCTTGGAGAGTCGTGGCTAGACATTGGATTGCCGACTTACATTATATCAGACTGTAGTAGTCACTCTACCTCAAGTTCGACAAATTATGTACACTAGCCTGAGATACTCGATTTGAGACGAGTACGGCTTGTCACTCTCGGACTAATTGAATATACTAGACGGAACCGTTCCACGCTGACACGATTGATGTCCGTGGCACATCGAATCCACGAGTTTCGTCACCAAAAATTTCCTATGTGATAGGAATTATTATCCCAACATTCGGGGTGTACTGCTCAAAGCCCTTGGAGGACATACGTGTACATCTCCAGTACGTCGAATGACAGACGGAGATAGATACAAAACCGGGTTTGAGTTATTCGAGAGATGGCCAGTAAATCTTGCAGTTTAGAGACTGTTTGGATGAGATGCTAACCTATTAAGAAGTCATACGGGCAAGGCGTAGGCCTTAAGGACTTCGAACTAGTAATAGGTTTACACTGAGAGTCATACTCTGAGAAGGTGTCGACAAGCATAGAAATTGTAGTAGGCCAAATTCTTAATACTCTAGCGGCACGGAGATATCGATCAAATTTGGTCTCATGAGAATTAAGCTCGAACTACCGCAAGAGCTCAGCGGGACTCATGATGAATTCTGCAAGTCAAGACCAAGGAAGTGTTGTCAATTTCGCGCTCGACGGAGGTCCGGTTGACGATAAGCTCTACTATTCTGGGAAACCAATAGATGTATCAAAGTGGGGTACCCAAGAGCTTAGTCATAGTTGGACTGCGATACTGTGCTCGTTAGAGCACTACGCGGAAACCTAGCATAAACTTGGGTTCACTTAGGAAAGAGGAGATCTCGTGAAGCGCAAACAACCCGCCCTGTTCAAGGATACTAATGTCATGGACAACTTGAACTGAATTCCGGGACGGAATTCTCCTAACGGGGGGAGAATGTAACAACCGGCAAAATTAAGGTAATCCCGTACTAATTAACTATACGCGATTAACGTGATTAAACGTAATTATGTGTTGATTATTTAACTGAGGCCTTAGAAAAATAGCAATTCCCAAATAATGCATAGGAATGCATAAGTTTAATGACAAAACATGATAGGATCATGTGCAAGCAAATCTATCCGGTATGGACACTGGCGATTACCCGGTAAAAATTAAATAAGCGAAACGAACCCCGGACACCCGGGATATAAAATAAAAGATAATTTCACAAAATATAATGAGTTTTGGAACCCCAAAGCCATACGTGAAAACTTGTCATACAAATCTCCCGGTAACGAATAAAGTGCGCGTACCGCACCCGATACGCGCGCAACATACAATTTCACCCGGCAAAAGCCAAAATAACTTATCAACGCTTAAACTGGACTATGTTTAAGGAATATTAAGGGTATTTTAATATTCGGATAAAACGCGATTAAAAACTCGAAAAATACCCGGACGGTACCCGAACGAAAGGGGATTAAACATAACTAATAATGGGGATTATTTAGCAAAGTGGACCCACCAAAACACCCCTTGGGGCCGGCCTATGGCCCACCCAAGTGGAAGATATCTTGTGTTATCCTAATAAATCATTAAGATCTATATAAATCATGAGGTTGCATGGCTTGGGATTGGGCAATAGAATTCACCAAATCCTCCTCACTCTCTCTCTCTCAAAACTCACGGCCCAAGCACCCTCTTATGATCTTTCAAAGATTTTTTGTGATCTTACATGATCCTTGCAATCTCCCATAATCCAAGACAAAGATATTAGTAATCTTTGAAGATTTGAAGAGATATTATATACATACACAAGCATACTTGAATCAAGAAAAATCAAAAACACTTCTTCTCCTTCTTCTTGTGGCCGTGGCATTACACCCCCACACCAACATCATTCTTGCAATTTTTACATTTCCAAATCACCTCTAGATCATTATCCTTCAAAACCCCATTGTGTGTTTCAAGAGCTTGGAGCTTAACCCACTTGGAAGAACACATTAAACCTCACCCGAATCCAAGATCTTTGTCTTCCCTAGCCTTGAGCTAGTAGTAAGTATTACATTGTTTTACTTTTTAAATGTTCATGTTTTGTGCTATGGAGAGCAAGTTGTACATTAATGGGCAATAAAATGGATTTTATCAAGTTTTGTTAGAATAAAAATGGATGAACAATAATATGGGTAAATCTTGGATTTAATATTATTAATATGATATTTAAAGAGAATGTAGAAATATGAACATACTCTTGAGTAAGATGATGATTGGAACATGATTTTTGAGAAAGACTTGGATATGATCAAGGATGATCTTAATCATCATAGAATGATATATTGATGACAAAAATGAATTAAAATGGGTTAAATAATCATAGATGAAAAAGTTCCATCTTCAAAGTCCACTCACTTGGATAGGTGAAAAATGAATATTTTGGATGAAAGTATGGAACAATCATGTTAATGACATCTAGGATGAATTATAAGATCATTAAAAGTAAAATGAAGTAAAAGCAACTAAGCACCAAGAAAATGGATCTTCAAAGTCCACTACTTTAGGTGAAAAATGCTAACTTGGGAAGTTAGAGTAGAAAAATGCAACAATTGAAAGCTAAGAGATTAATGTTGTAACTTTGAAAGTTAGAGGACTAAAATGAATATTTTGGAAACTATTAGTCCAAAAACACAATAATGGAAAGTTTGGTGTCAAAAGTGTAAGTAATAATTTTCCAAAGTTGATTTGGTAAATACTAGTAACATGCTTGGGCATTTTGTATAAAAAGTGTACTTTTATAAAAATGGAAGTTTATAAAAATAAAAGGAGTAACACAAAGATTTTATAAAATAAGATTTTATAAAATAAAGACTTGGGAAGACTTGTACGAAAATGGATACTTTTATATAAATGGGAATATAAAAGTATCGGAAACATTTTTGGGTTACAAGTTGGACAAGTTGGGCTAAAACGTACAAAGTATATTTTTCCAAGAAATAAACGTTCGGAATCGGAAGTAGGAACAATACTTCCATAAGGACGCGCAATGGAAACAAATATGAAAAACGCTAACTAACGAACTTAGTTACATGAGCTAACGTAAACGGACATATGAGAAAAATGCCATTACGACAAGATAAAAATATACATATATATTTTAAGGAAATAAAATATATATAACAAGGGTGAAACGTGCGAAACACTTTCCTAAGTGTAGAAAGAATATTCGTGGGAAAGGAGAACACATTGTAACGAATTAAAAACGCTAAACGACACATGAACTTAACAAGTAGTATCCACGCGATGGTATATGTACATATGCTCGTTTTCGACGAAATTCTAGTATATCTATTTGAATGGGAAAATAGATATGCGAGAAGGAAAACCGAGACGAGTAGGTGAAATATACCTATGAACGTGTGAGTGACCGACAAGATCCTAGTACATTTATTTAAATGGGAAAATAAATGTACGGTGTGGTGAGTCTAGTCGGGCGTTAGAAATATATTACCAAACGACAAGAACTTAGCATAATTATTTAAATGGGAAAATAAATATGTGGCAAAGTGAGTCGGGTCGGATAATAAGAAATCACATTATATCGAGCGAAACAATCCAAAGTATAATTATTTAAATGGGAAAATAATTATACGTTGGGTAGAGTCGCGTCGAGTATAATATTGTACAAGTCACAAAGAATATTAATAAGAATAATACATGACTTGTAAGGAAAGGGTAATCCATCGCCATTGAACCTAGGATACGAAACTATTAAACGGGAATTGGGATAAAGACGTGGTCGGGAAGTTGGGTGTACAACTTGCCAAGGCACATACACCATAGGTGTAGTGACTTATACGCCTAGAACATTTGTAGGTGCGGGATCACAAACTTTACTATTTTCTTCTTTGAGCCGAGCACAGTTACAGGTGAGTTTCACGGCCCCATTTTACTGTTTTAACTGGGGGAAAGATATGTTTTGTCAAACGTTGTCACATGTTGAAATGTTTTCAAAGGTTAAAATGTGATAAGTGGTATGATGAGTACTTGAGCAGTGATCGCCACTCGGGGTTGAGTCCTCTCTTCTGTAATCATTAATTCAGGGAAATGAAACCGAAGGAATATTTGGATAGTACTATTGGTGCCTGACAAGGCCCACCCCTAATCGATAGCGTCGATTATGCATCGGCGTATGCCTGGGGTGCACGTATTCCGAAATTAAGTCGTTGGGTTCCGAGGAACGACTGGGAGCGGGGCATTGTTATTAGTCTTGGTTTGGTTATGGGGTTCAAGGGATTGCTCATCATTATAGTTTGCAGGAGCTAGCTACTCCTTACAAATGCCACAAGTTGTGCAGGTTTCGCACATGTTGTAAAAGAAAGGGAAATATCGATCGACAAGATCCTAGTATAATTATTTAATGGGAAAATAATTATACGGTAAAGTGAGTCGAGTCGATGGGTGTGAAAATGATGTTGTTCTGAAAATAAAACCTGTGAACTCACCAATATTTTATATATTGACGTCTTTTTAAACATATCTTTCAGGTAACTAAGTGCTGAATAGATATGGGGCTAGCGCGGTGGAATTCGGGATGTCGGATACTGGTCGGGGTTTCATTCATTGTTACCATCGGGTTGGAACCTAAATGGAAATACCCCTACATTGAAACTTAATGTCCATCGTTTTATGTAATGCTTTGCGCAATATTGTAACGAGATACTCATTTTCGACATTCTAATAAATTGATCTTTTCTAATTAAATATAGTTTGTGTTAATCTTGACTTTGATATGCTTCGAGCGTTGCGCCACGTGTTTCCGCCATTGGCGTGGTGTGACATAATCACTAGTCAACACAAGTAATTCAAGTACATAAAAACATTAATCAAAAGTTTAAGCAATGCCCAAATGTTTAAGCCCTAGGTATCAAAGACTTACATCCCTAGTGTAATACAAGAGTTTTAGCCAAACATGGCCATGGTGTTCATCATCTTCAAAATATGATCTTCAATCTTCAAAGGAGTTGTGTAATAAGCTTGGAGAATAATTGTGTGATGATTTTGGAGAATGGTGTGTGAATTTTATAATGAAGAAGGAGATCAAAACAGCTAAAAACTCAGTCTTCCCTCATAAATCCGTCATTAAAATGTTTTTGATGATCATTGACTTCAAAAAGGAAGTTTTTTGACCATTTTGACTTTTGGCGTAGGATACGCCACTTTTGGCGTATCCTACGCTAACTCAGATTTGCCTTAGCCATTTCCTGCTGGCCTACGCCAGCCATGTTCTTCCTGTCTACGCCATTGGCGTAGGGTACGCCAATTTTGGCGTATCCTACGCCAATTCTTCCTTCAACCTCAGATTTTGATTTTCCAGCTCGTTTATGCTTCCGTATCTTGCCCGAGCAACTCCAAAACGTCATATTTGCTTCCTTTAATCATCAAATCCTGAAATAACATAATAATATCAAAGCAACACCATTTGACGACTTAACGCTCCTTAAAACTCATTCATAGATGCTTTTATACACATCTTTTAACTAACCCATCACATCCCCACACTTATCTTTTTGCTTGTCCTCAAGCAAATTTATTACGCTTTTACAATTCCAAACACAAAACGCATTTCCCATTCTCAAAGAGTTAAGGTCTAATGTCATACCCAGTTCCTATGGCTTCTACAATCAAGACTACCCAACTTTCAATTAATATTTCTTTTCAAAACTCAAGTGGTTACCCAAGATTAGCCTACCTTCTAAAGCCAATAAACCACACACGTATCCCTCGCAATGTTCTCTCCACTCGGTTCAATTGACTAGTATTGATGTACCTGTATATATATGGTACTCTCAAAACCGATTATAATGCATATTGGTATATGCTTGCAACTTAATCGCACTTCACCAAATTACATAAAAGTGAACACAAGTCAAAAGGTCTTTAAAAGGGTTGTAATGTGGCTGGGCGAAGGGTGTGGAATGGGATATTTAAAGTGACTGAGGTGATGAAAATTCGACTTTTATTACATCAAACAAACTAATAGGAACAAACAAACTAACTCAACTATAAAGCAAGGATATGCCTTTTTATTCAACGACTAACTAGAGCATATTTTTTTTTTTTTTTGCTTTCTACAATGTTTTTTTTTTTTTTTTTTTTTGAGACTTTGCTCTTTTTCAATGCTTTTGCAGTTTTTTTTTTCAACAAACAACTAAGAATAATAACTTTAAACTATTTACAACACAAAGGAACAACCTACAATCGAATTTTCATCACTCGGGTTTAAAGTGAAAAAGGCTTATGGGTCAACTGGGTTGATATGGGTGGTCAATTGAAAAATGTTTAAGGCTTAAGATTGGTTAACTAAGGGATATTGGAATGGGTCAGGGATGATAAAAATGGTTTAAAAATAAAAGGTTTAACCTAATGCCTTAATCATTCTTGTGTTCACAATCGGTCTAGGGCGGTAAACGTATTAAAGGTGCAAGTTCTACCGTATGCAACTATAATGGCACACTCAATTCAAAGGAACACAACATGCAAAATGGATAGAATTTTTTATAAAGTGTAACATGTTGTGGTGGCTCAAAATCTCACATGGAAAGATGGGTAGGTGTATGACATGTGTGTAATAAATCGACCTTTCAAGCAAACTACTCCCAGATAACCACCCGTAATTCTTTTTACCAAAACTAGTTGAGAGTTATCATGCGAATTTTTCAGAACCTGACCATGACAAAAGACCAAAATGGTTCATACCATCCCGTGTTGACTTAGTTACTTGCGTTTTTTTTTTTAAAAAATATTTAAACAAGGACAAAGATCATCATCATTATTGAGTAGTTAATATTGTGATAATCTGTTTAATTGTTTGTTTGGTTTATTCTCTACTTTTTCTTGTTACGCGGGGTGTGTTATTTGTGCAGTTTACAGGTAGTGCATGCGTACACGACATTCGGGGAGAACATCTCCTTTAGTGTTTGAACCAGAAATCGAGAGAGTAGCAAGAAGAAACCGACAACACCGGTTAGAGGAGCCGATTCCTTCTAACTCTAAATCACCACCCATAATTCAACCTTTGTCTTTTGAAACCGTTCAAATGGCAAGCTCAAACCCAAATCGCCGTTCAGGTGAAAATCGAAGACCACCCACTCCACCTCATCAAAACCAAGCCCAAAATTCACAACAAAACCCACCTCACCAACCAATTCACAACCGAAATCCCAACACCCGAAATGTATACCAAGGTCCCTCCATGTCTAACCGTGGCAATCCCACATTTGATCCGGTCAATCGGTACAATGAAGCCGGATATGAAGATTATGTTGAGAATATTGAAGAATTGAGGGCGAACATTAATGATGATGATCCATTCAGTGTACCAAGTTATCAATCATCAGACAGAGTTAGTGTTCATTCCTACCACTCGGGAGAAGATGAATATTCTGAAAGGGATTACAATGAAGATGATGAGGATTGGGGCTACAGAAATGTTAGTGATGATTATGGAGATGAGGAAGAGTATCACGGTGATAATAGTTCTAACGTGGGTGCAAATCGAAACGGGGACAATGATGGTTATTACAATCACGTCATTAATAATCATCAACCAAGACAAAACCCAAGAAGACATCAAATTCCCAATATTCACCAAAACCGGGGTGAAAATTTTGTGGGCCGAGCAGAAAGAAGACCTAATGGGGGAAGACAACATAGAGGTGAAGAAGTGAATGCTCCAAGACGAAGACCCCCAGTTCCAATGCAAGGAGTCAATGGTCGGTTTAGACCACTTGCATCCGAGAACGAATCACCTATTGTACCACCACCTCCAGGGAGAAGATCCTTTGATTGCAAGCCCAACTACATCAACATCATTCCTCATTTCCATGGGATGGCTAATGAAGACCCGTATGATCACTTATCCGAATTCAAGGCAATGTGTGGTACTATGGGAGGTCATAACTTTTCACTAGATGAGGTACAGTTGAGGTTATTTCGGTTTTCTCTCAAGGATAAAGCAAAGACATGGTTCCTCACCTTACCCGCACACAGCATCTACACTTGGGGAGAAATGCAACAAGTATTTTTGGATGAATATTTCCCCAGTTTTAAAACAGATGCGGTACGGTTAGAGATTCGTTCTTTTCAACAACTACAAGGGGAACCGCTTCATGAAGCTTTTACTCGTTTCAAGGAGTTAATTCGAAAATGCCCACACCACAATATTGATCTTTGGGAATTGGTCAGCAGTTTTGTTAATGGACTGAGCAAGGAAGAAAGAAAATATCTCAAGTCTACTAGCAATGGAACATTGTTATCTAATCCGGAGCAAGAAGATTGGGATTTTTTGGAGCTAATGGCGAAGAATTCAAAGTCGGAGGAGGCAGCTGATCGAAGAACCAAACACCCGGTCTCTAAATCTCTTCCCGATGCAGATTCAAGTTCTAAGGACCGAATTGCTCAGTTGGAGAGAGAGTTGGCAAGAATGAAGAAACGGGAGGTGTCATCGGTACAATACCCCGTGTGTGATAATTGTGGAGATTTGGGGCATAAAGCTAGTGAATGCTCCGGTGATATGGGTCAAGCAACCGAAGAGGTGAATCAAGTGTATGGAGAAAGGAAGTATGACATGAACTCTAACACTTACCACGCAGGCTTGAGAAACCATCCTAACTTTAGGTATGGTAATCCTGCTAACCAAATGAACCCGAATTTCCAATCGGGAAATCAAGGCGGTGGTGGGCAATATCAAGGTCGCCAAGGTGGTAATCAAGGTGGTTACCAAAGAAACAACTACAATCAAGGTGGTAACCAAGGGTACAACAACAATTATCAAAGAGGTTACAACCAAGGTGGCTCCTCAAGCAACCAAGGAAACTCTTCGGGAAGTCAAGGTGGTGATGAGACTTTGAGTTCGAAAATGGATGCTTTAATGAATATGATGAAAGAGAATAACAAAGCGAATGAGGTGAGAGACAAGTCTCACGAGGCCTTGGCTAAGCAAGTGGGCCAACTAGCGGAGGAAATGGCTCAATGGAGAGGAAGCACGGGGAAGCTTCCTAGTGACACCACTATCAACCCACAACATCAAGGTTCGAGTTCAACAAACACTCGCAATGTTCCCATTAATAAGGTAACCGTTCTTCGTAGTGGTAAAATTGTTGATAATAAAGTTGAACCACCATCTCCCCAATTTGTTGAAGGGGAGGTGGAAGATGTAAGTGATGAGAGTGAAAGTGAGGAAAGAACGGGTCAAAATAAAAGTAAACAAAATGTTGAAAGTTCAAAACCCGTTGAGAACAAACAAGCTCCAAAGGCTAAGGAAAAGGGTATGGAGGGTAATACCGTCCCTTATCCCGAAGCATTGTTGGAGCCATCTAAAAAAGTGGTCAAGAAAAGAGGCCCGCAACAAGAAGAGTTGTGGGAAATTTTTAAACAAGTAAAAATTAATTTACCACTTTTAGATGCAATCAAACAAGTCCCCTCATATGCAAAGTATCTAAAGGACATGTGTACCCAAAAGAGAACTCATAAAATACCCAAGAAAATTGATTTAACTGAAAATGTGAGTTCTATTCTTTCGGGTTCACTTCCACCTAAGTTACAAGATCCGGGAACACCTATCATATCCATTCAGGTTGGGGAATTTAAAATGACTCGGGCGCTCTTGGATCTTGGAGCTAGTGTAAGCATCTTGCCGGGTAGTCTTTATGACCAATACGAATTTGGTCCACTTCAAGAATCTAATACCACGGTGGTATTAGCCGATTTGACTCCTAAACTACCCCGCGGGATGGTTACCGACGTGATAGTAAAAGTTGAGGATTTTTACTATCCGGTGGATTTCTTAGTACTTGATTATGTTTCCATGGACCTAACCAAACAACCAACGGTTATTCTTGGTCGACCATTTTTAGCCACATCTAATGCACAAATTAATTGCAAGACAGGCACACTTGACATGACCTTTGGTAATCGTAGGGTCCGATTAAATGTTTTTTCAAATGGGACTGACCCTCTAGTCAATGATGAATGTTATATGGCAGACATTATTGACGAGTGTATACCTCTATACAACACTGTTGTAGATGAGGAAAACACAATAGAGGAGTGTTTTATGTTTGACAGGTCACAGGAGGAAATGTTGAAAAGCATAGCTGAGGAGGAGAAGAAGCAAGAAGCAAAGGCGGTACAGGAAGGAAGACCACCATGGACTCATCAAGTGGAAAGCCTTCCGGATCATATTGACACAAAGTTGAAGCCATCATTGGTTGAACCGCCACAAGTAGAATTGAAAGAGTTGCCTAAGCATTTGAAATATGCTTATGTCGGTGAAGGCAACACGCTCCCGGTGATCATCGCTTCAAATTTAACCGGGGAGCAAGAGGAAAAATTGATGAAGGTGTTGGTGACCCATAGAGCTGCTATTGGGTGGACTGTGGCGGATTTGAAGGGTATTAGTCCGTCAATTGTGATGCACAAGATCATCACAGATGAGAAAGTAACTCCCGCAAGAGACGCTCAAAGGAGACTAAATCCTAACATGCGGGAAGTTGTGAAGAAAGAAGTGCTGAAATGGCTAGATGCGGGTATCGTTTACCCCATTTCGGATAGCCAATGGGTTAGTCCAACTCAAACCGTTCCAAAGAAGGCAGGTATCCAAGTCGTGAAAAACGACTCAGGTGAGGAGGTAGCTACCCGGCCGGTAACCGGGTGGCGGATTTGTATTGATTATAGGAAGTTAAATGCTGCAACTTCCAAAGATCATTTTCCTTTACCTTTTATTGACCAAATAGTAGAAAAACTAGCCGGACAAAAATTTTATTGTTTCTTGGATGGGTATTCAGGTTACAATCAAATTGCTATTCATCCAGAGGATCAACAAAAGACCACGTTTACTTGTCCATATGGCACATTCGCATTTAGGCGAATGCCATTTGGCCTTTGTAATGCCCCCGCCACCTTTCAAAGGTGTATGATGAGTATCTTTTCGGATATGGTGGGGGAGTCTTTAGAAATCTTCATGGATGATTTCTCTATTTTCGGGTCATCATTTAACTCGTGCCTAAGTCAATTGGAAAAAGTTTTACAAAGGTGTGTTGAAACAAACTTGGTTTTGAGTTGGGAGAAAAGTCATTTTATGGTCCAAGAGGGGATAGTGTTGGGCCATGTGGTTTCTAGTCGTGGGATTGAGGTTGATCACGCTAAAATACAAGTCATTTCAACCTTACCTTATCCCACCAGTATTAAAGGCATTAGATCATTTTTGGGGCATGCAGGTTTTTATAGAAGATTTATTAAAGGTTTTAGCGATATAACAAAACCTTTATGTAATTTGTTATTGAAAGACGCCCCCTTTAACTTTGATGAAAAATGTATCGAAGCTTTTAATATTTTGAAGGAAAAATTAGTCGGGGCCCCAATTTTGCAATCACCTAATTGGTCTTTACCGTTTGAAATCATGTGTGATGCAAGTGGGTATGCGGTTGGGGCCGTGTTGGGTCAACGGGTGGAAAAGAAACCTGTTGCCATATACTACGCAAGTAAGACTCTTTCGGAAGCACAATTGAATTACACGACTACCGAAAAAGAGCTACTTGCGGTGGTATATGCGCTAGACAAATTCCGGTCTTACGTTTGGGGTAGCAAAATCATTATTTATACTGACCACAGTGCTGTCAGGTACTTAATGGACAAAAAGGATGCTAAACCCCGGTTGATTAGGTGGATACTCTTACTACAAGAGTTTGACTTGGAGATACGTGACAAGAAAGGCACGGAAAATGTGGTTGCTGACCATTTGTCTAGACTAATGATCGAGGAGGAAGACTCAACAAATGAAATCAATGAGTTGTTCCCAGATGAGCATCTGTTAGCAGTTTCGACATTACCTTGGTTTGCTAACATTGTTAATTTTTTAGTGACAGGTACAATGCCGGAACATTGGGTGAGGAAAAAGAGGCTCCAATTTTTATCCCAAGTGAAACATTACATTTGGGATGATCCAGATTTATTTAGAGTGGGAGCGGATCAAATCATTCGAAGATGCATCCCGGATGAGGAGATCATGAGTGTGTTGAAGCACGTGCATTCTTATGCATGTGGGGGACATTTTAGTGGCCAAAAGACGGGTCACAAGGTTTTATCTAGTGGGTTGTATTGGCCAACAATTTTTAAGGATTCGTTCGAGTATGCTAAAAATTGCCTACATTGTCAACAATTAGGAAGCATCTCGAAACGTGATGAAATGCCAATGCAACCCATTTTGGTTGTTGATGTGTTTGATGTATGGGGGATAGATTTCATGGGACCATTCCCCAATTCTTTTGGCAATTTATACATTTTGGTGGCGGTAGATTATGTTTCTAAATGGGTTGAAGCTATCGCCACCAAAACCAACGACCATATTGTTGTTTGCAATTTTATACAAACATATATTTTTTCAAGGTTTGGGTTACCTCGCACAATCATAAGTGATGGGGGATCTCATTTTAAAAACCAAAAATTTGGAAAATTGCTTAAGCGATATGGTGTTGACCATAGAATTGCCACCCCATATCATCCACAAACTAGTGGACAAGTCGAGGTGTCCAATAGGCAAATTAAAGAAATTCTACAAAAAACGGTTCGTGCGGACCGAAAGGATTGGTCAACTAAGCTCAATGATGCCTTATGGGCCTACCGCACGGCCTACAAAACGCCTATTGGAACAACTCCTTATCGACTAGTGTATGGTAGGGATTGTCATCTCCCGGTCGAATTAGTTCACCGGGCATATTGGGCCATCAAAAATGTTAACTTACAATATGATGATGCAGGCCGAGAAAGAAAACTCAAATTATGTGAGTTAGAAGAGCTAAGAGATGGAGCTTACGAAATCGCGTCAAAATACAAAGACCAAATGAAGAAAGTTCATGACGCAAAGATTCGCAAAAAGGAATTTCAAGTGGGTCAAAAAGTTTGGCTCTACAATTCCAAGTTGAAGCTCTTCCCGGGAAAGCTCAAGAGCAAATGGACCGGCCCTTACATCATAACAAGGGTTGGAAAATTTGGCGAGGTAGACATCGAGGACCCGAAAGATGGGTCAAACCAAACTGTGAACGGGCATCGGTTGAAGCCCTATGTGGAGTGCCAAACAGAACATGGTAACATTGTGGAGTTGGTAAATTTCTTAGAGGGCTTACCAACTTATGAAATCAACTAAAAATGAAGGTGAAAACTCCCATCCCAGGTATGTATTCTAATTAAAGTATTGGGGACAATACTAATTTTTTTCGGGGGGTGGGAAGTTGTAAAATTAATTGTACATATATTTTTTTTTATAAGTCTTAGCAAATTTTTTTTATATATATAAAACCCTTGTAAAAAAAAAAAAAAAAAAAAAAAAAAAAAATTCTGAAGTTAGCGTAGCCTACGCCAAAAGTGGCGTAGGATACGCAAAAGCCATTTTCCCTACGTGACCCTCTGCTGCCCTACGCTAACCATGGTGAACCTGCCTACGCAATTAGCGTAGGGTACGCTAGAATTGGCGTATGATACGCTAAAAAAAAAAAAAAAAAAAAAAAAAAAAAAAAAAAATCTGCAGCGTTGACCAGCGTTGACCCGGCCCAGAAACAACTTTTTGCCTTTACAACTCATTTTAATAAAATCAAACACATCAAACCTTCAAACCCTTCATCCCTTTCACCCATAAACATCTCAAACCCTTCCAAACTTCAATCCATCCTAACTCTTTCAATCCTCCACCAAATTTAACAAATTTTATATGAAAATCATATAGTTTTTCGAGACCTACAAAACCCCTAAATTAGAATTTGTTAATTTTAACGTTTTGAGAGGCGAATCAAGGGGTAAAGAAATCGCAAATTTGGTGGTGTTCTTGTTATTATCTTATTTCTTGCTTGTGATTATTTCCCTACTCAATAATCATCATGAAGGTATGTTTCTCATAACTTTTCCTTGTTATTTTCATTAGTTACATATTATGTGTTCATGAATGTTTGAGAAATTGATATTATGAGTAGTAGTGCTTAGGATTGATTGTTTGGGTAGAAACCTTTGTTAAAAAAAAAAAAAAAAAAAAAAAACGAATTTTTTTTAATAAAAGCAAAAAGATAAGTGTGGGGATGTGATGGGTTAGTTAAAAGATGTGTATAAAAGCATCTATGAATGAGTTTTAAGGAGCGTTAAGTCGTCAAATGGTGTTGCTTTGATATTATTATGTTATTTCAGGATTTGATGATTAAAGGAAGCAAATATGACGTTTTGGAGTTGCTCGGGCAAGATACGGAAGCATAAACGAGCTGGAAAATCAAAATCTGAGGTTGAAGGAAGAATTGGCGTAGGATACGCCAAAATTGGCATACCCTACGCCAATGGCGTAGACAGGAAGAACATGGCTGGCGTAGGCCAGCAGGAAATGGCTAAGGCAAATCTGAGTTAGCGTAGGATACGCCAAAATTGGCGTATCCTACGCTAAAAGTCAAAATGGTCAAAATGTTTCCTTTTTCAAGTCAAAACTGATGGGATCAAGTGTTAATGGCGATTTTATGGTCCTTGACTGCGTATGGAGCTGTTTGGGATCTCATTTTTCAATATAAAAATCATCACCATTGAAGGCATAACAATACACAATCATTCTACAATCATTTTCTACACAATTTCTTGGAAGATTGAAGAACACATTTTGAAGATGATGAACACCATAGCCATGTGTGGCTAAAACTCTTGTATTACACTAGGGATGTAAGTTTTTGTTACCTAGGGCTTAACATTTGGGCATTGCATTGTTTAAACTTTTGATTAATGTTTTTATGTACTTGAATTACCAGTGTTGATTAGTGATTAATCTGATGTTGAAATCATTTCTAGTTAATTGATCTTGTGCCAATTTCTAAATGATATGAACATGGTTCCTTGCATCAACACTATCATAGGATTGTATGTTCTAAATGATGAAGTATAGTTTAGTCCATTGTGAATGTTGATAAAACTTGATACCTAAGTTTATTGAGCAATCAATCCGTTAGTACCAATTGCATTATCATTGTTTATCCAATTATGCCTAATTGTTGAAAGCCTTAGTGTTCAATTACCCAAATCCTTAGTGTAATCATCTCTATCTTATTGTTACAAGTATTATTAATCATTTCTTACAAATTTCATTTTAAGCTTCATATTAATCAACAACTATTCAATCAATTCTAAACATCAATTCATAACTCATATAAGTAATTAGCACCTTCATAATCGACAATTTCAAGGTTAACTAGGAAATACTCACTAACCACACGCTCCTTGGATTGATACCCTACTTACCCTATTTACATAGGTTAATTAGGTTTTGCATGACCCTAACGACAGGTCATCACGGGGCGAAACGGTACCGGTCAAAACTGGTACGTTATGAAACGGTTCGGGTCGAAACGGTACCGGTCGAAACTGGTACGGTCCGAAAACGGTTCAGTCTGAAACGGTACCGGTCGAAACTGGTACGTTCCGAAACGGTTCGGTCTGAAACGGTACCGGTCAAAATTGGAACAGTATGAAACGGTACTGGTCGAAACTGTTACAGTCCAAAATGGTTAAGTCTGAAACGGTACCGGTCGAAACTGGTACGGTCCGAAATAGTTCGTTCCAAAATGGTACCTGTCGAAACTGGTACGGTATGAAACGGTTCGGGTCGAAACGGTACCGGTCGAAATTGGTATGGTCCAAAACGGTTCATTCTGAAACGGTACCGGTCGAAACTGGTACGGTCCGAAACGGTTCAGTCTGAAACGGTACAAGTCGAAACTAGTACTATCCAAAACGGTACCGGTCAAAACTGGTACGGTCCGAAACGGTTCGGTCTGAAACGATACCGGTCGAAACTGGTACGGTACGAAACGGTACCGGTCGAAACTGGTACGATTCGAAACGGTGTCGGTCGAAACTTGTACGGTCCGAAACAGTTCAGTTTGAAACAGTACCGGTCGAAACTGGTACGTGTAACACTCTCAACTTTCTAACTTTGGGTTAACTGTCAAGGATTTTTGGAACTTTTACTTCGGATATTAGACAACTACTTTAAATTTTGTCAAACCATAACTGATGCATTTTTTTTAAAACCCACTTGGCTTTTGCAACGTTTTTTGTTTTATAGAAATCTCCACTTGGAAGGAATTTCGGGACGAAATTTTCTAAAGTAGGGGAGACTGTGGCATTCGCAAATTTCTAATAAATTTAGAATAACATTTGGGGAAAAATTGTAATACCCGAATTTTAATTTGGTAAAATAGTTAAATTCTTTTAAGTGTCAAAACTAATAACTAATTTTGCTACATTGAAAATTCAATGCATAACTAAAACGTAAAGCTCAAAACAATTTAAAAAAAAAGAACTAAATAGAAAGTTGTTAAGTTTTGATGTTAAATGGATTTTTTTTATAAACTCAACGGTTTATGAAACAAACAAAGTCAACATGCCAACATTATGTATTATTTTCCTTTACTAAAATCGGTTTCAACATATTACAACATGTTTTTATTAGTGATAATTATGAACATTTATATATTGAAACAACATTCTTTTTATTGATACTTATGTTTGTTTGCAATTGTTTTTATGTCACCATAAATTCAATTTATTAGCATTGATCATTTGAAATATACATATATATATATATATATATATATATATATAGTGTAAGTATCAAGAGAAAACCCATCTTATAGTGAAAACTATGAAAACTCTACATGTGGTTGAGGATGTGCCACATCACCCAAAGAAAAATTCATTTTATAATATCTCTAAGGGTACTAAAGTAATTTTCTCCCCTTGTCACCTCATCCTCTCTTTTCCTCTGGTGCAAAGTACCATCACAATTCATCATTCCCCATATAAATACACCCTTCTCTCTCATTCCCCCATTTTAATCTAAATCTCTCAAAAACTTCATCTTCTTCTCACCCTAAAATGGATTTCAAACTTCATCTCCTTCTCATCTCATTTTCATCTAAGCTATAGAGAGAGAGAAAGTTAGAAAGAGAATGCTTCAGAATAGAGAGAAAGCATAGAGAGAAGGAGACCAGAGAAAAGAAGGGAAGCCAGTGGTCAAGGCCTCCGGTCGGCCGCTCCCTACTTCGATGAGAATGACAACAGAAGACGATGGAGTCAGATCTGACCTCCGGTGGGTTTTGACATGTGTCTGATGAAAGGAGGCAAGTCCAATAATCACTATCCCTTTTTCATATTTGAATAATTGAGATTTGAATGGTTGTGGGTTACTGAGGTGCTAGTGACGGTATTGATGATGGTTGGGTCTTGGGATCTGATGGTGGATGATGATAGGTATGGTTGGAGACTTAGAGTTAGTTACGGTGAAGGGTTATGGTGACTGTGATAATGGTGCTTATTCGAGTTTGAAGTTTTTGTGTCTTTTACTTTTTTTTTTCATGTCGTGAGTAGTGTTTTTTGTATATGCATCTGTTTTTTATTTTGAATTTTAAACATTTTTGTGTCTTTTAATTATAATGTCTTTTGTGTTTTGGATATATGGATGTCCATTAAAGTTAATGGTGAATGTATGGAAGGTAATTATAACATCTTCTGTGTTTTGGATATATGCACTCCATGTGTTTGATGAAATGCCTGATTGGGTTAACATGTGTTACTTCTGTTAGTATGTTAGATGACGAGTTGGTCACATCGGTTAACATCTTATCTATTGTTTTGCAGTTGATAACAAAGACCCCCCCCCCACGGTTAACATATGTTAACATACGAAGTCCAAGGAAGCCAAGAAAAATATGTAGAAATTTTTTTGAATAATGCTTTCTTTTTGGAACTCAATGTATAGAATTCTAGATTTGTTTTGTTAAAGTGGTCAATAGTTTGTAATGATACTTTGTAATAACGTGTGTTAATAATTTTTATGCTTTATTTCTCAGTAAACTTATGAAGTGAAAATTATAGTGGTAAGCAAGACAAAAAAGGCTGACAATACCTCTCATGCAACATTAACACGTGTTACTCTTCAACGCAGTTCATTTGAATGTTCTGGGTAGGTTTTTCTCTTGTTTACTAGTTTGTAATGATACTTTTGTAATAACGTGTGTTAATAGTTTGTATGCTTTATTTCTCAGTAAACTTATGAAGTGAAACTGTGACAACCGTCACCCTTATCTTTTAACAAGTTGTCAAATCTAGTCCATGTACTTTCTATGTTTTTTAATCTAATAAAAGTTGAGTTCTTTCGATTATTGTTTGGAAATGTTTGCATTTTAACTGAACGCATGACATTATTTTGGCATTTATTAAAAAAATATATTAGTTATTTTATGAAATTAATAAAAAGTTTAAATTTTATAAATTTTAAAACATTTTGATTAACATTAGCTAACTTAGTTAAAGTTTTATTAAGAAAACTTAACCAAACCTTACTATATCTAACCTAGTTAAAGTCAAGGGACCATTCCCGCCAAAGTGTGAAAATTTCAAATAATCAAGTCCCTCCATCCAGATCCCCGTCGTTTTCCGGCCGAGGTTTCTGGCGACCGAAAATCATTCCGGCAAACATCTTAACGCCGATTTTATGGGTCCTTAACTCGTCTTGATGGATCCCAAATGTCTCTCCTTAATAGTACAACAGTTTCCAAGCATTTAAGAGGTTATAAACACACGTTTAATGGGGTTTAATCGGGTTTTATGTGGTGTAACGATCGGAATTTATGAACCTAATCAATTAGTTGTTTTAGCGAGTAACTATAAAAATGGTTCATACCATCTCTTTTCTGCACTTAACCACATTTCAAAACCACTTAAAAACGCTCCTTAACACACCTCTAAGGCTTTGGATTTTTGGTTCTTAGTTCGTGGGGTTTTTCACTCATATTCGGTATTTAAACGAATTTGTAAGTCCGATTTCTTATTGCCGTTTATTTCATTGATCTTTCCTATATAAAAGCCCCTTAATTCTGGTCTTAACTCGTTTCTATATCGGGGTATTGAAAGTTAAGGTTAGGGTTAGGGTTTGGCTAGGAATTTGGGGAAGAAGATGATTTGGAACTAATATTCTTATATTTGTTTTTCTAAATAAAATCCAAAGACATATGGTGGTGCAGTGGCTGCAAGTGTGTGTGACTAACTAACAGACTCGGTTTCGATTCCTTCCTCCCGCGAGTCTGTTACCCATTTTTTTTATTTTTTATTTTATCTGCATATTAATACTTATATTGTTCATATAAATACATTTATCTTGTTATATTTATAGAAAATTCATTTTTATTCCAAAAATTATGAAAATTTAGGTGTAACATCTTGACACCTATAGAAAATTACCACACTTTATTTTCAGGAAAATATCTTATTTTTATTGATTTAAATTGTTTTTAATCATATTTAATTGATTAAAAATTCATTTTTAATGATTTTAGTCTCAAACTTTTTAGGGAATTATTTCTAATCATCGTGAACTGAAATAAAAATTATTGGTTCAGAAAACATTTATTTTTATTGATTTTCCTATAAACATGATTTAAATTCATTAAATCAGTTTCAAATATAAATAGGTTTAGAAAAATTATGAGAAAATTATTTTCATTTATTTACATCGGAAAGTATTCATTTTCTATAAAAATACTATTTTTGGATCATGTCTTGTATTTTTTAGTCTTATTTATGTTAATAAGACGTAATTAATCATTTATTTATTTATACTATTTAACATCTATTTTATAAATACTTTTCTTATAAAATAGAAATATTCTTATGTTTGAAACTCTTAATTATCATTTGATGGATCATTGTGTAACTCCTAATTATTTATTTCAATATTTATGATTATTGTATTTATTTACAATAATTAGTTAAAGTAATTAACTAAAATTAATTTGTCGTAACTATTCAAAACATATTTTTATCTAAATATTTAATTGGTAATAATTATATTACCTAAACCACATTTACAAACTTTGATATATTATTTTTGACATATAACTTTTACCTTAATGTGATTTGTCATAAAAACTCTAATTCCCCAAATCGACTTAGCAAAACCTAATGCCTTAGACCCTAGATACTTTAGACTCTTAGACATTTCCTTATTAGTATTCATATACATTATAAGTTGAATTCCTCGGAATTCCCATTACTTAGCTCATGACCGCTTAAGTTGGATTTTGATCGCTTTCGCAAACTGTGAGTATATCTTTCTCCTTTTTCATTTTAATTTTGGGGCTACTCATGTACTTATATCAAGTTTCTATTTCCTTTTACTAAAATAGCAATTCTCATGTGTGTTTGCTTGTGTTAATTTGTGTGTCTATGACTTGTCTAAATCATTAACCTTGATGGCCTGATATTTCAATGAATAGTACTATGGTATATACCCTTGTGACTCTGTTGAGAGTCCTTGTCATTGCTATGTATTTCATTACTACTAGCGCATACTATATATATTTCCTTTCATTTCATAGGGTTGATTTTGAACGGATATTACTTATTACATAATTGCAAACAGTATACAACACGTGAATTGCGAAACACTTTTCTACTATATGTATTCAAACAGGGTATGCTCACCAATACATTTTGTATTGACCAAATTATTTTCGTACATGTTTCAGGATATCTATGAGATGATTTTTAAGCTTTTGGAATTTTTACTTAGATGTTGGGTTATTGTATTTCAGTTTTAGTTGCCACTTTAGAGTTTTGTATATTGTAATTTCTTTCAATGTAATAAACTATTCAATTCAATGTATTCAAATTTACACCTTAGTACCATGAGCTATTGAGCAATCATCACTATGTGACACCTTGATGTTTCCGCCATCGGTTGGGGTGTTACAAAAGCTATAGTGGTAAGCAATACAAAAAAGACTGACAATAAATACAAGTTACCCTTCCATCCAATTCATTTGAATGTCATGGGTAGGTTTTTCTCTTGTTCATCTTGACTTTGCTACCAAGTATGCAGACTTAGTCAGATAACATATTACATATGTTACCCTATTTTATGCAAAGGGTAATATGCATGACAACAAACTATGTAACCTTTAAGGGGTCCCCATTGAAGCTTTTTTTGCATACTGTTATTTGAATGTTATGTGTAGGTATATCTTTTTTTTACAGTGCTACTTAGTCAACTTTATCAGATGAAATAACACATGATAACCTTTTATGCCTAACTAACACATGTTACCCTTCTTTTTTTGTTAGTGTTTGACATTATTGTTGATACACGTGTCAAAAAAAAAGTCACCTTTATTAGGTCCTTGTTGAACATTTTGAATGTTGTTTTTTTTAGTACTCAATGTATAGATTTACTATATTTATTATGTTAAAGTGATTAATAGTTTGTTATGATACTTTGTAATTGCGCGTGTTAATAGTTTGTATGCTATTTTTACTTATTTCTATGTAAACTTATGAAGTGAAAACAATAGTGGTAAGCAAGACAAAAAAAAAGGCTGACAATAAATACAATTTTAACATATGTTACCATGCAACCTATACTAACATATGTTAAACTTACAGTGTGTGTGAATGTGTAACTTCACGAATTTTCCCATTTATTTTGCATTAAAGTATTTCCCAATCCATGATATAAAGTCTAATTTATTTCTAAGTATTCTTATCTTTATCCGTGCACTCTATTTTTCTAAGTTCCTTTTATCATTGTACTAAAAAAAAAAATCTTCAATCATGACATATGTCCTATCCTAATTCTATTTATAAAATCGTCATTTTATAAGACGGTGTTTTTATTTTCTAATTCAAACTAATGATTTTTTTTATTTATTTCTTATTTAAAGCTAATCATTTTTCCAATTACATTTATAATCTCAAACAAGGAAGATATAAATTCATTTCAAAATAAAGCCTTGAGTCAAGAGTCAAAGTCTTGACAACATAATTCTTGGAGTCAAAGTCTTAGTCATAGTCAAAGTCTTAGTCCTAGTCAAAGTCTTAGTCAAATAGTCAATTCATCATAAAACCTTACTTTATGGTGTTGACCAATTTTAATGGCTAATTGAATCCAAAACTAGTATAAAAACCCACCTATGACCCATTATACTTTGCACCTCTAAATCGATTGTTTCAATCCGATTAAACTTTCCCTCATACCTTTCTTCTATAGTCTATTACTTCTACAATTGAAGCTTTGATTATAAGCTCTTGTAATTGACAACTTTGGGGCTACACATATTCTATTTCTCGAGACTTAATACTTTGCTAAGGTGAGTTTACGTAACCATGTTTATGCGATTCTTTATACTTGCAACATTTTACTTAAGCAATTCAACATGCATGTCTAGTTGTAAACTTTATTGCCTCATGAATTAGACAACAACAGTTTCAACGAGTTTCAACATTACATAATCATTAGCTATGGCCAAGCCGGCGATACTCAATAATAGATCTATTGGATTGACAATCCCACCCGGATACGTGTACCTCCTACATAGGTAGCGTGGGTGATTGTTATCGTTCCAACATATTATTAAGGTGAACCGTGGATGACGGGATGGACCTAAACTAGTCGGAGGTTTGATTATGTCGATTCAACATATCATGTTTATTCATGTAGACTTAAACTTACGATAGACATATGAATTGCTAAACTTTTATACTTAAACTATTTGCTTGACATGGCTTATGTATTCTCACCAACTTCTAGTTGACCCCCCCATTTTTACAACTCAACATGAAATAATGATGCATGAAGACTAGAGTATTTACATGAGAAGGCAAGTTGAAGTCTATGCTTGTTTGGTTTTTGTGATGTATTAGATTTCCACCTAAAACTCATTATGTATTTTCATTTCTGGATATTTGCACTTTAAATTAATTTCAAATTAAAATTTGATTACCATGTGCTACTGTATACTCATTCTTACGTGACACCTCGATGTTTCCGCCATCGGTTGGGGTGTTACAGATTGGTATCAGAGCCATGGTTATAGGGAATTAGGTTATTAGAAAAATAATCTAGTCTATAACCATAGGATTTTAACTAGTACTTGCTTCTTTTACTTGCAACCTTACTTATTTTTATTCTCTATCTCCCTCCTACTTCTTATCCCTACTTTAATCCCTACAAGAAGATTGCTCTGCATCACTGGATCTACTCTTAGACTAATAGGACAAAATCCTCAGGTTTAAGCCTGAACCACCTTGAGATCTCGTCGAAGTTCTAGATTTTAATAACGAACACATGCAATCTGGAAGGGTGAACGCCTGTATTCTGAGTTTTCTGTCTAGGCTGGCATTGCGCATAAATCCCAATCAGACGAGGGACCCGGATGCCTACCTGGGAATTCTCGGGATGAGTGTTCACTTATAGGCTAAAGCATGTCTTTACTATGTTATTAGAATTTAGAAGCTTTGATAAGTCAACGTTTTTCTTTATTCGTTTTAATTAATGAATAAATGATTACACTCACTTTCCTTAAACTAAGCTCTAAAATCTCAAAATTTTACAACTTAAATCAATCTCATTTCATAACCATCTGTGGATTTCACAATCACACTTCACCCTACCATCATAACCACTTTTAAATATTCAACACCCTACCCAAATCGTATTATTTCATTTCTCCACATGTTACTTATTTTAAAAAAAAAAAAGCTTTTTCAACATTTTCAAAATTTTCATCACCTAGTACAACACTAAAGATTTCTAAATATTTTTCAAAATTTTTATCACCTATAAACTACAAAAAAAAAATAAAAAAAAAATACAGGTTTTTGTCAAAAGATGTCCTCAAACTTAATTTCTAAATTCAAATGTCTATTTATTAGCATAACAAACGATTTTCTATATAATGCTTTAATCTATTAAAAATCACTTAATAGAACCTTGATCTTCAAAACCTAATGTCATGTTTAAAATCTCCAACTAATGGGAATATTATAATCAAAGCTCATTTAGTTTGTACTATTTAACGACTTTTTTTTATGTACTAAACCAATTTTTAAATCCTTTCATCCTCATGAACAAAAAAATTAATCTCCAACTCCCCATGGACCCCTACTTATTTTCAACTAGTTCGAAATTTTTACAATATTTGGCATATACCACAATCATGTTTTCTCATACACTTGATTCTAACCTTTGATTCAAGCCCCACAATTTACACTGCTACATAATCTCTTTACTATAAAATAAACTCTTTATCAACTATCTTCACATTCACTATCTCTCACAACCTTGATTCTGTTTCGAGATTATTCATCATCCTCTCAAGAACTAAATTCATATTCTTTACCTTCTTGAACATGAACTTGATCCCTATGATAACCAAATTATTGAAACTGGATTGTGTGTAGCATCAAACTTGATCCTTAGTTATACATGAGGATCCGATTATCTACCATATTTGAACATTTGATACTAGAAGTCATGGAATATAAACTATTTGCTATAGACACACCTAGAGTCATTAACCTTGTCTAGGGCAACTCTATTACAACTCGCATGCTATACTTGATACTTGATTGCTTACATGTACATATTATCAAATTTGCAATTCATGTGTGTAATAATTGGTACACTTAATCAAACAACTGATAGAGGATGAAGTACTTGCTCAACAGTTAGTAGAGTACCAAATAACCTACTCAACGATTGGTAGAGGTCATCATGCCTGCTCAACAGTCGGTAGAGGCCCTACAACCTGCTCAACGACTGGTAGAGGCTATCGCACCTGCTCAACAATCGGTAGAGGTTCTTATTCACTGACTGGTAGAAGTCTTTTTCCTGATCAACAGTTGGACTCATTTTTGGATACATTGTATACGATTCAATCACAAGGTTATTTTGCATTACTTACATGTGTGTTAGAGTCATAGAAGGACACAAAACCCTAATGTAAGGTAAATTGGTGATTACGGTCCGGAACGTAATCATGAATTTACAGGTACGTTAAGGTAGTGTGAAATTCTATCATGGTTTTTGGTAGATAACCAATTATAAACTCTAGTTACCTGTTTAGTATTTCTATAGTCAATTAACTCATGCATTTCTTTTTAAGATTCCTAAAACTTAAAGTTTAGTGTTTTGCTAGATTCTTATTCTCCTTGCTATTTTAGACGAACCTAATCCAACCCTTAAAACCCACACCTACCAAACCTCTTACCAAATTATTCGGAATAGTTTATTATGTTACCTATAAATTCATGTCATGTCTTAACACAAATTTTCCAAACCACAGTTGCCCTAATTTCTACCCAATCACTGTCAACCTGGTGTTTTTTTTTATAACTTCGGGACGAAGTTTCTAAAAGTAGGGGAGACTGTAACTTCACGAATTTTCCCATTTATTTTGCATTAAAGTATTTCCCAATCCATGATATAAAGTCTAATTTATTTCTAAGTATTCTTATCTTTATCCGTGCACTCTATTTTTCTAAGTTCCTTTTATCATTGTACTAAAAAAAAAAATCTTCAATCATGACATATGTCCTATCCTAATTCTATTTATAAAATCGTCATTTTATAAGACGGTGTTTTTATTTTCTAATTCAAACTAATGATTTTTTTTTATTTATTTCTTATTTAAAGCTAATCATTTTTCCAATTACATTTATAATCTCAAACAAGGAAGATATAAATTCATTTCAAAATAAAGCCTTGAGTCAAGAGTCAAAGTCTTGACAACATAATTCTTGGAGTCAAAGTCTTAGTCATAGTCAAAGTCTTAGTCCTAGTCAAAGTCTTAGTCAAATAGTCAATTCATCATAAAACCTTACTTTATGGTGTTGACCAATTTTAATGGCTAATTGAATCCAAAACTAGTATAAAAACCCACCTATGACCCATTATACTTTGCACCTCTAAATCGATTGTTTCAATCCGATTAAACTTTCCCTCATACCTTTCTTCTATAGTCTATTACTTCTACAATTGAAGCTTTGATTATAAGCTCTTGTAATTGACAACTTTGGGGCTACACATATTCTATTTCTCGAGACTTAATACTTTGCTAAGGTGAGTTTACGTAACCATGTTTATGCGATTCTTTATACTTGCAACATTTTACTTAAGCAATTCAACATGCATGTCTAGTTGTAAACTTTATTGCCTCATGAATTAGACAACAACAGTTTCAACGAGTTTCAACATTACATAATCATTAGCTATGGCCAAGCCGGCGATACTCAATAATAGATCTATTGGATTGACAATCCCACCCGGATACGTGTACCTCCTACATAGGTAGCGTGGGTGATTGTTATCGTTCCAACATATTATTAAGGTGAACCGTGGATGACGGGATGGACCTAAACTAGTCGGAGGTTTGATTATGTCGATTCAACATATCATGTTTATTCATGTAGACTTAAACTTACGATAGACATATGAATTGCTAAACTTTTATACTTAAACTATTTGCTTGACATGGCTTATGTATTCTCACCAACTTCTAGTTGACCCCCCCATTTTTACAACTCAACAGGAAATAATGATGCATGAAGACTAGAGTATTTACATGAGAAGGCAAGTTGAAGTCTATGCTTGTTTGGTTTTTGTGATGTATTAGATTTCCACCTAAAACTCATTATGTATTTTCATTTCTGGATATTTGCACTTTAAATTAATTTCAAATTAAAATTTGATTACCATGTGCTACTGTATACTCATTCTTACGTGACACCTCGATGTTTCCGCCATCGGTTGGGGTGTTACAGAATGTAATTTTTAAAACTTTGTTATGTATGAACAAAAACTATGTGGCCCCGCTGGTGCCTCTTTTGATTAGGTTCTAGTAATGCATGACCCTGGTTATTGGTTGGAACATATTAATGCATGTAACATGTGTTATAGCTTGTATGCTTTAACACATGTTACCCTTCCATGCAGTTCATTTGAATGTCCTGGGTAGGTTTTTCTCTTGTTTAATGGTTTGTAACGATTATTTGTATTAACGTGTGTTAATAGTTTGTATGCTTTATTTCCCAGCAAAATTAAGAAGTGAAAACTATAGCGGTAAGCAATACAAAAAAAGGCTGGCAATAAATATAAGTTTAACATATTTTACGAAATAACATATGTTACCCTCTTATGCAACATTAACACATGTTACCATTCCATGCAGTTCATTTGAATGTCGTGGTAGGTTTTTCTCTTGTTGTTGTGACTTTGCTAGTGTGTGACATTCTTGTTGAAACATGTGTCACAAAAAACAAGTGACCTTTATTAGGTCCTTGTTGAAGCTTTTGAATATCGTTTTCTTTTTAAGTACTCAATGTATAGATTTACTATATTTATTTTGTTTAAGTGATTAATAGTGTGTTATATGTACATCACATGTTAAGGTCAACATGTCAGCAAAGTAATAAAAGTTTAATAGGCGGCGGGTACATAGCTCGCGCCCAATTACCATACTTTGAAAGTCTAGACAAAATATAATGCTTTATCAAACATCCCATACAAGCGACCATGCAACCCGCCGCACAAAAAAACGCCATACCACCAGAATTGTAAACCCTAGATCCTTAGCGTTGCTGATGTAACACCCCAACCAATGGCGGAAACATCGGGATGTCACGTATTGATGATTGTTCAGTAGCTCATGGTGAATAATAAATTTCATTAATGATTTAAATAAATTACATACAATTGTTCTACAAGAATTCGTACATCAAAATGAATAATACTATGCACACATCTTCAAGCATTAACTCAAATCTTCAAGCAAGTAGAACCTGAAACATGTTAAGTTGAAAATATTTTGGGTCAACAAAAGTTGGTGAGAATACATAGGTTTTTGTAAATACTTGATAACAATAGTTTGTACAACATTCACAGTTGTATGATGATAGAGTATGATACCGACATGTAACAATGCGTCTTTTTACAACCAAACCTTGTGTCGACTGAGGCCTAACTCGCAAGTTAGTCTATTGTTGTTACTGTTATCGATCATCCCTGAATTTATGCGGGGGGATGGGTTTGTCAGACCTATAGCGCTATAATCTAAACAGGCGGCTTGATCATTGTTAATGATTGTACTGTGTCTTTTTGTTACAGTCAAATGATAGAATGATGATGTAATTGAATCATGAGTAAATGATAGTATAAAATGTTTAAACATGTTTCACCCCAAAAATAGTGAAAATAGAGAAAAGGGGCTATGTAAACTCACCTTAATGATAGTGTTGAATCCCTTGATATAGAATAAATGTGGCACAATGATTCCAAGTATCACCCTATGTTTAAGGCAATAACATAAGTGTTGGGAAAACTTAAAAGTCTTATTCTTCTATTCCAAAGGTATTCTAGGGTTTCGAATTGGGGATAAGTGTTCGTTTGATTAATAAATTAAACGTTTAATAATTAAGAGAAATTTGATAAATAAATAAACAAAAGTCTTTTTGTAAATTTTAAATCAAAGATGGTCACAATATAAAGTTTTAAGTGTGAAAATAATTTTTATAAAATTATTTTCTTATAAATAGAATATTAAATCTATTTATTTCAAATTGTCAAAATATAACTTTAATATTTAAAAATATTAAAATTATAGAATTTTTAAATTAAAAATTGTATTTCTGTTCTAAATGGATATAAATAATTTATATAAAATTTTGGTGAAAAAATATTGAAAAATGAATTTATTATGATTTATTTATGATTAAAACTAACAAAAATTGATTAAAAATATTAAATAAATGATATTTTAGAAATAAAAATCATTTCAGAAAAGTTTATTGTTATAAAAACTCAGAATAATTTTTGTGGAAATTTATAAAATTGTTTTGATATTTTTATAGAATTTTATAAATAAAATGGAATAAACTTGAATTATTTATTATATATATAAAATAAATTTTTGAAAACTAAAAATTGTATGTTAAACTTTTTCACTAGATTAACATAAAATAATTTTTGTAGAATTTTTAAAAGAGTTTTAGTATTTTAAAACTAATTTTAAAATACTAGTAATTATATATATATAAAGTTGGAATGTTTCAAAAAGAAAGAAAAAACCTTGGTGATGCCGGGGGTCGAACCCGCGTGGACCGGTTCAAAGGCACCAGACACAACCACTTGGTCTAGACCAGTGGTTGTGTTTGGTTTCAGTTTAATTAAAATATAACACATATGAGAAATTAGTGTTCTTCCCCAATTAATAATAATCGAGCCCTAGTTTTTGCAATTGAACAATTTAACAAGCAATAGCCCCTGATATGATGGGGCTATTGTTTGTGGGTATCCGATGAACAAAACCCATCAAGAAAACATAACTTACAAGAATGAAATCGCGTTTGAATGTCCGGTCAAACGAATGGTCAAACACGAACGATTGATACTTGTATAGATGTTGTTAACAGAAATTGAAGGTGAGGGTTGAGAGATCGGCGAGTGTAGAATGATTTGGTGGGTTCAATTTATAGTGCTAAGGTCCGGATCGAAGAAATGGAAAGTTTGACCACCATGAATACCATGACGCGATAATTGATAAGATTGGGGACGAATTAAAGGTAATTGATTGTGTATACGACGTGTAATAGGCCGGAGATAACGATGTCATGCCAATTCAAGAATCAATACGCGTTAATAGTGGTTAATTTTGGTAGTTGATTGTCACAGTTGACTTTCCAGTCAACTGTGAAGAACAAAAACACGGGATATAATAATTTTGAGCTGGGAGTTATACCAAGTATATGTATAGACCAGATGGTGAGGTGGGTTGGGCTTGTGACTCGGCTGAGGGCTCGGGTTCGAATCCCGGCCCCAGCATATTATTTTTTGATAATATATCTACCATATATGTATACTATATATTTATATTATAATATTAGGGGTCCAAATACGTCACAATAATTTTTTAATGGCGAATAATAATGAAGAAACTTGACGTTTTTACGATAACGTACAAGTATTAATGCGTAATGTTACAGTCTCCCCTACTTTTAGGAACTTTGTCCCGAAGTTAAAAGAAAAACACCAGGTTTACAATTGGTCAACTACCGAAAACCTTGATAAAATTTTACACTACCTTAACGTACCTGTAAATTCATGATTACGTTCTGGACCGTAATCACCAATTTACCTTACATTAGGGTTTTGTGTCCTTCTATGACTCTACCGATTGTTGAGCAGGTTCGATAGCCTCCACCAGTCGTTGAGCAGGTTGTAGGGCCTCTCCCGACTGTTGGAAAGACATGATGACCTCTACCAATCGTTGAGTAGGTTGTTTGGTAGTCAACTAACTGTTGTACAAGTAAGCAAGTATATAGCAATTAGTTCACATTCAAACAAGCATGTATCCAAGTGTTATGATAATACTAGAAAAAAACGTCAATACATAGAATTAAAAAGTAGACATCATTCAAATGGTGGGGCTTGTTGTTAAGTAGCTGGAGGGTCTCTAGCGGGGTTATTTGGAGCAGCAAGGGCGTTTGTAGCAGGAATTCGACAAGCATCCGCAAGATATCCATACCTTTGACAATTGGTACACTGACGGCAGGGCACTTGGGTTGGGTGGTGATACTGGCAGGTGTCACACTTAGGTTGGTTCCCGTTGTATAATTTCTTGTTGGGTGGGACAGTGGTGTCTATTGCAAAATTTCTGACCTTGCGCCTTTCATTGGTGGAGGCCTCGGTTTTAATTTCAACGGCAGGTTGGGGAGTATCCTTTGCAACAGTTTTCTTTTCCCCTTTCCGGGTCAAGGTTCCTGCCTTCACATGGTTATCTGTTAGGGTGGCCGCCAAACGCTTTGCTTCTTCCAGAGTTGCAGGGTTCCTTCCCCACACTGTGTCTTGAATCTGCATCGGTAAGCCACCCATGTATTTTTTCGATCGCAATAGGCAAGGGGGTGACCTTGTGCGGTAGCAGTAGGCTAAGTTCGTGAAAACGAGTGTTGTAGGCAAGGTTTTCTCCACTATCTTGGGCAAGATCATGAAACTCATCTTCCAGCTTCTTGATTTCATTACGAGGGCAGAACTCTTCCTTCATAATGTCTTTAGCTTGATCCCAAGTTAAGGTCAGTGCAGCTTCAGCTCCACGGGTGCGCTTTTCCTCATTCCACCAGGTGAGTGCTCGTTTGTGAAGAACACTCATGGCATAACGGACCTTAAAGTTGTCGGGGCACTCACTGTTAATGAAGATATTCTCAATACCCTCAAACCATTGTAGGAGTCCTGTAGCTCCTTCTTCTCCACTGAACTTAGGGGGATTACAGGAATTAAAATGCTTAAGAGTACAGGCTGGGAGACCATTCCCGTTCCCGTTTTGGTTTCCATTTCCGTTTCCGTTTCCATTACCGTTCCCATTGCCGTTACCGTTCCCGTTGCCGTTCATCTGGATGACTTGAGCTAGTAAGTTAGGGACTAGAGTCGCGATTTGCTGCGCCATTTGTTGGGAAATGATCGCAGCCTGTTGGGCATCGACACCATTGTTGTTGTTGTTATTGTTGTTGTTGTGGTTAGCGTCGTGGTTGTTGCTATTCACTTCATCTTGATTGTTACCACTGTTAAGGCGAGTGCTGCGACGTGGAGGCATGATCTGTAAGAGACACAATGAAATGAATGAGGTTATATAAGGAATGTAATCATTTATTCATTAATTAAAACGAATAAATGAAAACGTTGACTTATCAAAGATTCTAGATTCTAATAACATATGAAGACATGTTTTAGCCTATAAGTGAACACTCATCCCGAGAATTCCCAGGTAGGCATCTGGGTCCCTCGTCTGATTGGGATATATGCGCAATGCCAGCCTAGACAGAAGACTCAGAATACAGGCGTTCACCCTTCCAGATTGCACGTGTTCGATATTAAAATCTAGAACTTCGACGAGATCTTAGGGTGGTTCAGGCTAAACCTGTGGATTTTGTCCTATTAGTCTAAGAGTAGTTCCAGTGATGGAGAGCAACCTTCTTGTAAGGATGAAAGTAGGGATAAGAAGTAGGAGGGAGATAGAGATTAGCAAGTAAAGGAGCAAATACTGGTTATAATCCTATGGTTATAGACTAGATTATTTTTCTAATAACCTAATTCCCTATAACCATGGCTCTGATACCAATCTGTAACACCCCAACCAATGGCGGGAACATCGGGATGTCACGTATTGATGATTGTTCAGTAGCTCATGGTGAATAATAAATTTCATTAATGATTTAAATAAATTACATACAATTGTTCTACAAGAATTCGTACATCAAAATGAATAATACTATGCACACATCTTCAAGCATTAACTCAAAATCTTCAAGCAAGTAGAACCTGAAACATGTTAAGTTGAAAATATTTTGGGTCAACAAAAGTTGGTGAGAATACATAGGTTTTTGTAAATACTTGATAACAATAGTTTGTACAACATTCACAGTTGTATGATGATAGAGTATGATACCGACATGTAACAATGCGTCTTTTTACAACCAAACCTTGTGTCGACTGAGGCCTAACTCGCAAGTTAGTCTATTGTTGTTACTGTTATCGATCATCCCTGAATTTATGCGGGGGGATGGGTTTGTCAGACCTATAGCGCTATAATCTAAACAGGCGGCTTGATCATTGTTAATGATTGTACTGTGTCTTTTTGTTACAGTCAAATGATAGAATGATGATGTAATTGAATCATGAGTAAATGATAGTATAAAATGTTTAAACATGTTTCACCCCAAAAATAGTGAAAATAGAGAAAAAGGGCTATGTAAACTCACCTTAATGATAGTGTTGAATCCCTTGATATAGAATAAATGTGGCACAATGATTCCAAGTATCACCCTATGTTTAAGGCAATAACATAAGTGTTGGGAAAACTTAAAAGTCTTATTCTTCTATTCCAAAGGTATTCTAGGGTTTCGAATTGGGGATAAGTGTTCGGTTGATTAATAAATTAAACGTTTAATAATTAAGAGAAATTTGATAAATAAATAAACAAAAGTCTTTTGGTAAATTTTAAATCAAAGATGGTCACAATATAAAGTTTTAAGTGTGAAAATAATTTTTATAAAATTATTTTCTTATAAATAGAATATTAAATCTATTTATTTCAAATTGTCAAAATATAACTTTAATATTTAAAAATATTAAAATTAAAGAATTTTTAAATTAAAAATTGTATTTCTGTTCTAAATGGATAGAAATAATTTATATAAAATTTTGGTGAAAAAATATTGAAAAATGAATTTATTATGATTTATTTATGATTAAAACTAACAAAAATTGATTAAAAATATTAAATAAATGATATTTTAGAAATAAAAATCATTTCAGAAAAGTTTATTGTTATAAAAACTCAGAATAATTTTTGTGGAAATTTATAAAATTGTTTTGATATTTTTATAGAATTTTATAAATAAAATGGAATAAACTTGAATTATTTATTATATATATTAAATAAATAAATTTTTGAAAACTAAAAATTGCATGTTAAACTTTTTCACTAGATTAACATAAAATAATTTTTGTAGAATTTTTAAAAGAGTTTTAGTATTTTAAAACTAATTTTAAAATACTAGTAATTATATATATATAAAGTTGGAATGTTTCAAAAAGAAAGAAAAAACCTTGGTGATGCCGGGGGTCGAACCCGCGTGGACCGGTTCAAAGGCACCAGACACAACCACTTGGTCTAGACCAGTGGTTGTGTTTGGTTTCAGTTTGATTAAAATATAACACATATGAGAAATCAATGTTCTTCCCCAATTAATAATAATCGAGCCCTAGTTTTTGCAATTGAACAATTTAACAAGCAATAGCCCCTGATATGATGGGGCTATTGTTTGTGGGTATCCGATGAACAAAACCCATCAAGAAAACATAACTTACAAGAATGAAATCGCGTTTGAATGTCCGGTCAAACGAATGGTCAAACACGAACGATTGATACTTGTATAGATGTTGTTAACAGAAATTGAAGGTGAGGGTTGAGAGATCGGCGAGTGTAGAATGATTTGGTGGGTTCAATTTATAGTGCTAAGGTCCGTATCGAAGAATTGGAAAGTTTGACCACCATGAATACCATGACGCGATAATTGATAAGATTGGGGACGAATTAAAGGTAATTGATTGTGTATACGTCGTGTAATAGGCCAGAGATAACGATGTCATGCCAATTCAGGAATCAATACGCGTTAATAGTGGTTAATTTTGGTAGTTGATTGTCACAGTTGACTTTCCAGTCAACTGTGAAGAACAAAAACACGGGATATTATAATTTTGAGCTGGGACTTATACCAAGTATATGTATAGACCAGATGGTGAGGTGTGTTGGGCTTGTGACTCGGCTGAGGGCTCGGGTTCGAATCCCGGCCCCATCATATTATTTTTTGATAATATATCTACCATATATGTATACTATATATTTATATAATAATATTAGGGGTCCAAATACGTCACAATAATTTTTTAATGGCGAATAATAATGAAGAAACTTGACGTTTTTACGATAACGTACAAGTATTAATGCGTAATGTTACAGCTGATTCAATGCTGTCCTTCAACAGATTCAATGGTGACCGTAAGATATGTGCTGCAAATATCTTTCTCAGCATCCTCAACTCCGCCAGCTTCTTTGCGGCATTTTGTGCTGAAGTCGGCGTCGAAATGTTCCCCCTTGCCCATGAACTTTTACATATGTCGCATCAAGAACACCCCACAGTCGTCAACGTTGTTACATGTTGCCAATAAATCCTCTCCCTTTGTATCCTTAAGCCATTGATTATTTCAGCCTTCGGGTGCTTGACTTCACATAGATACTTCACTAGCATACCTTTCTGGTAAATAAATTAACACATGTTAGGAAGAAATTAACACATGATAACCAGCAACTAACACTTGTTAATCAGAAAATAGCAACATGTGTTGAATAAAAATGCACTTTATTAACCAAATTATAATCTTGTATGGGGTGTCTTTCTCAAAGTACTTGTCGTTGTCCGCAATCAGAACCCCCCGTACCCGGGTAACATGTGTAACAACATTAACATATGTTTAAGACACATAGTAAGGCTGTAGAGGAAACTCAATCATACCTTTCTTGCCAGATGGTCTAACGATATCTGCACACGCTAACCTTTTTGCCTATAACACATGTTATTATAGTTAGACAAACAGTCTATAAAATGGTCAATCTTAACAAAATGATAACACATGTTAAAGTTAAGTAGTGGTGATGCGGGAGATGTTCCAGGCGTCTACGCTGAACACAGGTTATTATAGGTAGTCAAAAAGAGTACACAAAAGGTTGCAAGCTGATATCCAAAAAAACATAAAAACCATAGCGTGTGTACCTGTGTCCTTGCTTGAGGATTCGAGTCTGGTTTTTTCCAATGCACTTGGTTGTTTAACTGTTAGCATACACACTTCGGATCACGACAATTTATTAATCTGTTAACACATGTTAATATTGGTTACACACATAATCCATTATAAATATTATTCGAAGAAATCACTAACATGTGTTAATATTTGGTACTTGGCTTCTTCACTGTTAACATGCATATGTGTTGAATAAAAGACTACAGTTTTATTCATCAATCACATGTGATCTATCAACCTCATGTCCACAATCCAATAACAATCTAACATAAACAAAATAATAATAAGAATAAAATAAAAAAGGTTAACATAAGTTTTTTTTTTCATTCAAGCATTTGATCAAACACTTGGTATGCAAGCAAAACTATCCCCAAAACTGTTTAACATGACAAACAAACATACACAATCCATTTATTATTCAGCAAACAAACCCACACAAAGCTGAATAAGTGAAATAAAAAAACCCATATGAACTTACAATATGAGAGAGAAACACAGAGAAAGAAAAAGACTTTAGAGAGAGAGAATTAGGTGAAGACGGATAGAGAGAGAGAGAGAGGTCGAACCGGTCATCTTCTACAGCACATCTATCTTCTCCGGCCACACCTCCAACCACCTGGAAACCAACCATGTCAATACCCAATTCTGGTCATCCTGTTCGCCAAATCTTTTTCTCTCCCGGTACCCGGCTCAGCCACAGGCCCAATCGAAGAAGAAGATATAATGGGTGTTGGGGTGTGATGTAATGGGTGTTGCATGTTTCTTTGAAGAAGAAGAAGAAAGAAAAAATATGGTGCTTCTTATAGTGTGTTTTACCAAGAAGTAAGAAGTAAATGAAGATGAGAGATGAGAGAGGAGACATGAGAGAGGAGATAGATTCTTGTGGTTTTAAAAGAGGAGAGAGGAGAGATGTCATCATCTTGGGATATGAATTCTGACAAGAAAGAAGGAGAGAGGTAGACCATGCAACTTTACCAAGTTACCCTTATGTGTACTATCTCCATTTTAATAATATTATTTGAAACCAAAAAGTCACTCCAATTGATCTTAGCCATTGATCCAATCAAATGGATGGCTAGGATTAGGTTTCCAAGGTTTTCACTATAAGAAGGGTTATCTATATATCCCTTCCCCATATATGTATATATATATATATGGGGGCATTATATTGGAAAAAAAAAAGCATTTGTCTCAAAATGTTTTCACAACGTTACTAATTTAGTTTATTTTAGTTTCCCTTCCCTTCCCTTCTATACTACAAACACAACAACGGTTCTAACCACCCCATCATGTTGTGGTTAGAAACTTCAACTTAATAAGACACGCAACCGTCATTGCTCTCGTTTATTGCCTCTATTCGCCATACAAAAAAACGACACACCAGCTTGGGTTATCGACGGGGCGTTCAGTGTTTCCTTTTGGTTCCTATTCGCGATCAGTCATCATCGATCCTACCTTGAATCAACGCCACCCCTCGTTTGTCTATGTTCTTCCGAACTAGCGAGGTAAATAACTAATAAACCAAGTTCCTTGTTTTAAAACTTGATTTCCGGCGATGGGTACAATATAAGAAACCACAGATTTTCTAATAAATAATGTTTCTATTTGGTAATAAAACTTATGGAACTAAAAATTTACTTTTGCATGAATGGATTCTCTTTTGTCTCCAAAATTCATGATGTTTTTCTTTATATTTGAAAGGCTCGGTTGAGATGATTTTATATAAATTATGGTCATGCCTACTTATTGGTTTAATGATTTCCAAAATATGTAGACTAGTTGGTTTTATTAAAAAAATATAAACAAATATATTACAGATTATGATTTAGAATTTATTTACCGAGACCTCATCTTTTGAAATTGTAAATCGGGGCCAATCAATTAACTATTCACAAACTAATATGAACTCATGACTGAAATTATAGATCATGAAACTAAGGTCAAATAAACAGATAATCAATAACCTTCGCTGGTACAATCAATGAGCCAATGAATTTTGCACGAACACAATAACTATAGACACTAAATCACCATTCTTAAATTATTTAGGTTCAAACATAATTCATTGATTGTCGTTGATTTCATGCAAGTTCATCATCACAATCAAAGTGAGTATATCTTTCCCCTTTTTACTATTTTACTCTTTTGGGGTGACTCATGTACCGTTATTATTAAACTTACGTATATTATTTACAAAGCAATGTGCTCATTGATATGTTTTGTGTGAATTGTATGAACGATTTGTCAAAGTCATTAACCTTTGGGCCGCACCTAACAATGAGTAGTACTACGAATTATATTCCTTGGTCATTGTTATGGTTTTTCTTGAATGATGTGTGAACGATTATTGAACGATGTGAGGCTTGATTTTGACCTTTTTACATAGTACAAATATCATAGCACATAAATTGCGAAACACTTTTCTATTATATGTATTCAACCAGGGTACGCTCACCAATACATTTTTGTATTGACCAAATTATTTTCGTACATGTTTCAGGTTCTTATGAGATCACTTCTAAGTTTTTAGAACTTAGGCTTAGATTGGGATTTACTGTATTTTAGTTTAGATTGCTAGTTTTAATTGTTGTATTTCTTTCAATGTAATAAACAATTTGTAACACCCCAACCGATGGCGGAATCATCGAGGTGTCACGTAGTGATGATTGTTCAAAAGCACATGGTACTAAAATGTAAATATATTATTGAATAATTTAAATTGTCTTACATAGATGAAATGGGAAAAATACAAAAGTCTGAACAAAACATGAAATTTGAAATAACTAATTAAAAGCAAGCACTAAAAATCCAATGCTATGGAACTAAGATCAAACTGCACCTAAAACATGTACAAAATAAGTTTTGTCAACATAAGAAATGTTGGTGAGCATTCCTAGTTTTAATACATATAGTAAGTTGGAAAATGGTATACAATTCAAGTGCAAAGCTACAGTGCAATTATGTAAACTATGTATCATACAAATGAGCGAAATCAATCCTTTGACTGTATAATGTACTAAATGAACGGCGGTGTACTTATCCAAATAATTGGATAATAACTTAACAATGACCATGGATTTTTCGATGAAAAAGGGGGAGAATCAACCTAGGCGGGTTGTCAATCCAATAGCGCTATCCAATGTTAAGGTCGGCTTGTACAATGTTAATGATTTCACTAAGAACAAATGTATTCTACATGTAATGTCTAAGCATAAAGCACGTTTGTAAACAATGCACATAGTACTAGAATTGTATTGTAAAAATGTGAACTTGTATTTGTAATTTGTATAAGTGTACATGTAACACCCCAAAAATGAATAAAAGCAAAAAGGGGATAGGAAGTACTCACATTGATTGTGATGATGAACTTGCAAGAAAATCAATGAATTATGATTGAACCTTAATCGCGTAGATTAACGTGACAAGAATTTCTAACGTCGTATTCAGAATTTATAACAACCTAAGTATAAATATAATCAAGATTAATTTCACTATAGGATTCATTGGCTCAATGATTATCCGGCGACGAAGACCTTATAACTCTTAGGGTAGCAATGGGTTAAAACTAATATTCATAACCGAAGAAGTTTTGGACTTAAGAATTTGAATAATTTAAATAACATAAAACTCTTTAAATACTAATGTATCTGAAAGACAAATTGTATTATCGGATCTAAACTCTTTAAACTTTATATATACATCAAATATATATTTTTTTAAAAAATATTTCAAGTAAAGAATTACTACATGATAAGTTGAAAATGTTTTATATTGATATATCTTTAAAAAAATGAGAGAAATCATTTAGAATGTAATAATGAATAAAATGATATATATATATATATATATATATATATATATATATATATATATACTAAACTAACGTAATTAATATGTATCCAAAATGAAATGATTTCAATGTAAAAATGAATTGATTATCGATAAGAATGAATACATAGAAAATACGTAGCCTCGTTTCGGTTAAACATGTATAACAAAAATCCATGAAAATTCATAAATATGACCTTGAGTTTATATGAACTGATTGATGCCACATTGATGTCTTATAATATCTTTAATCACTTAAGCTAATTTAGTCAAGTTGGAACATATTTTACATATCAATGTAATACTGAAACTTTGGTTGGACCCAAGCCAGTGACTCAACAGGAGTAATAGAAAAACAAATAAGGAACTTAAGGGACGGTCATCTTCTCCGGAACTCGGTCGCCAGAATATCATGTTAGCCAGAATAATCAATTTGAATCTATAGAGTTTATAAAGGAATGGACAGTGACAGGATTTACCGAGTTCAGTAAGATAAGAGTTGGAAGCTAGCGGTTGCTCATAAGGTCTGGCCGTCCGTTGTGGGTCATTTCGATTTCGGTGGTATTGAGGGCTCGAACCGGACGGTGCTTGTTGCCGTGAGGGTTGGTCGGAGGTACAGAAAGGGATTTTGTTGGCTAGTGCTCTGCCGTTTTCGACGGTTTGTGGATTTTGGAATGTCAGCGTTTTAGGGTCCTAATGCACCGTTTATTTATATTAAATATTGTTATTACAGTCAAATGGAACCACACGGTTTTGGCCGTAAATTTAGGACCCAAATCGGTAGTCAACTTAATAGTAAAAGCCTAGTCAAAATGCGTGATAAAGATGGAAGGTTTGGTACGAACTACTTGTCGTGATTGAAGGCTGATCAAATTCCAGATTTCCGGGATAATCACCGGATTTTCCGATATGACAGTTTCTAGTGAACAAGGCCAGTTATGGTTCTTTTGTTGGAGGGAAGGATTTTCAAGTTTGGGGTAATAAAAATATTGGTCCCTCTAGTTTTGGTATGATGCTAAACCTTTGTTAAATGTGTTTTTTTTTTTGAAACCATAATAACGTTGACAACTTCTTTAATTTTGTTTTTATAAAGCTAGCCAACTTATAATTCTACAAATTTACGAAAATACCTCATTTCATAATAATTGAGATTTTAGAAGTATAATGCCTTTGACGTTAGTTGAAATATATGATTTTTTTTAAATCATTCCTTATTTGTTTCAAAAACACATTATCCTTAACTTATAAAATAATTGATAACTAGACGTTGCTATAAAAGAAATAGATTCTTGAAATTCTATTACTTCATAATAATTTCGAATACAAGGACTATAAATGTAAACACATGAAACAAAAGGAGCTAGAGTTGTAAAAAGATAAGAGTGGAAGGGGACGGATGTCACAGTCTCCCTTACTTTTGAAAATTTCGTCTCGAAATTAATTTAAAATAGACATGTAAACATGCTTGTAGGTACTCAAAAATGTTGTGGGATGAGGTTAAGTGTAAATGAGGAAAAGAACTTTAGATAACAGGATATTATGACCTTGAATGAACTAGGATGGTAGATATGATTAGACTAAATATCTAAGAATTATTACAAGTGGTCAACACCCAAAGTACCGGGACATGAAAGTAAGGGTTAGGATAGTTAAACAAAAATACTTAAGTTAGACTATGAAGAGACCTTTTGAACTGCCAACTGGACTAGCGTTAGTTCCTGGTTCGACTCGCAATCTCACTTTCGATCCATCATCAGTGTTTATATATTAGGTGTATCGCAGCTAACCCACCACACCTTTGATACCTCGAAAGAGAACTGGACGTCAACCAAGAACCTTAATAGAAATTCACACCACCCTAATGTACCTGTAAGCCAACGATTACGTTCCGGACCGCAATCATCGAGTTACCTTACATTAGGGTGCTATGCTTTTCCATGACACTAACATAGATGACCCAAGAAACTAATGTGTATGTGTGGGAACTAATAATGCGTAACAAAACTATGTAAGTATAAGACATGGTTAGAGGCCCTTCCCCTTTGGGGTTCGCCTTTGTGATTAACTTGTCAAATACTGTGATAAAAGTAATATGTAAGTATATGGCATGGCTAGAGGTCCTTCACCTTTCGGGTTCACCCTTAACCAGTAAATTTTTGTTCACATTGTTGGACTCTAAACAACCATATTGATAAACTCTGAGGATTTACACCGTTGCCCTCGGGTTAGAGGAATACTCTGATCCGAGTCGTACGTGGGCACTGGCTTAGATCTCATACGAGTTATCAATTAGTATGTTTATTGACCATGGTGTTGAACAAAATAATGAAAAAGTATCACAGGGTCTTGCTCAAAACAGGAAATATATGCATACAAAATATATGTTCATGTAAGTATATAAGTATAGCATAAAATTTCGATTGAAAATATAATATAACATAAATCGAGTAAATCGCGACTACGCAAAATAAGAGTAAATGAGTTGAACCAAAGGTCAAAATCAGTTATGTAAGAATAACTGTTAATAAATAGTGCGAGAGTAACCGCCTATAAAAGGATAATGCGAGAATAACCATAAATAAAACGATGTAAGAATAAAATAATGAAATTTACTACAATTGAGAGTGTGCAAGTGCAAAAAGATTAATTTTCGTTTATATAAAGAAATGTAGTTTACTCGAACTTTGTGTTATAGTTGAAAGAATAGTAGTACTGCAGCGTGAAAAATAACTATTTAAAGATCGAAGAATGTTTTAGATTCCAAAACAAGTTTGCATAAAAGGACTTCGCAAGTACACACTTTCATGTGTTTACGAAAAGTTGAAAATTGTTATAAGGCATTTTATTAATTGTATGTTTCCTCATTTTCTTTTTCCTAAAAACATGTACGTGAAAACAAGAAGTTTAGACTTGACTTGCAAATATGTAAAATAGGTTATAAAATGCAAGAGGAAACAAATTCATGAAGTATGTGTAAATCAAATGTGTTTCAAAAGACCAAGATAAAAAAAAATTTGGTGAGAATGATAAAAGCAAACTTATATGACACGAATAGATTCCCAAATAAAATAAAATAAAAATTGAGGTTTCAAAATAACGTGGATGTGAAAAGCTTTTAACATAACATTTCTGAAAATAGACTTTAAGTTTTAAAAGAATGACCGTGTCACAGCAAAGGAGATGGTAGGTCTGGTAAATAACGTATAAGTTCCGAGTCTCAAGTGTCAGCTGGTAACCTAACTTCAATACCCAAATCAACGTTGAAAGTCCACGGCGCACAGTTTTCCTGTGTTGCATTGATTGAGTGAATCAGCTCGGTATTTTTTTGGAGGCAACGGAAAAATCTGGTTTGATTTAGGTTGACTCTCCTTGATAATGATTGAAAGGTATGGGTAGAACAGGTAGGAGATTACATATGATCCCGAATGCCTTGACGAATTTTGAGAAGTAAGACTTTTCTGTATTAAAACATTCCTTCTGTTTACAAATTAAAATCCCATTAAAGTTGAAAAAAATCTTCCATACTTATAAAATGTTTGGGAAATCCGAGTGTTACCCGTTTTGATTAAACTTGAAACCTTGAATTATCATAATGTTGCAAAATTTATACGTTGAAAAAAAAATCGTTTGTTTGTAAAAGTTGTTAAGGCATCTCTTTGGGCTCATAGCATGCTAAATGTTTCAAGACACAAGGTGTGTATAAGATGTGCTAATCTGATGAATAAGTTTCTCCAAAGCTGGGTACTTGGGTTTTATGCTTTTATGAGTTGACAACATAGGGTATGTTGCTAAGGTAATCGCTTTAGAGAGTAGTGTACTGGTGTGTGTTGAATAGATAGGCATTTATGATGTTGTATATATTGTAGAGACATAAGGGAATAGTTTAGAGATATATTGTGACATTGATCGAGTAAATTTGTAAACATGATGATAACAACAAGATCATTGCTAAGTTTGAAACCACGTTCGTGTTTAACTGTGCAACGTTCAAAAATCAAGATGTGATAAAAGTTAAACAATAAGCTTAAAAATTTAAGTCATAGGAAAATGTTTTTGAACAAGAGAAATGATGCTTTATGAAAATCACGAAACATAAATGAAATAGTGTAAGTCTTAAAGCGGTAAAATAGCGCATAGAAGTTTTAGTAATGATGATGAGAAGCGAATGATCAATGCGTATATAAAACAACAAGAGATGGAACTTAAAATCCAAATGTTAAACAAAACTTAAGAATCAATAACGGAAAACGGAAAAACAATGCACTAATAGCGATAACTATTAATAGGGAAAAACTCAAAAGAGATAATAACTTCATTATAGAAAATTATGATAAGAGTTTCAAACAGCAAATGAAAAATGTACCAATAATGAAATGTGATACTGAAAATATTTCTAATGAAACCGGTGACTAGCCAAAGAAATTGAAATATTATTAGTGACGTGCGAGGAGTGTTCTTAAACCTATGAGTAAATGGTCATCCTTCCCGATTGCACGTACCCCGTCACTGGTAAATTTCAAAACTTTTAGCGAGACTTTAAAACGAGATGTAGAAATAATCCTTGAGATGTGGATTTCACTCCTAACTCAAAGATGTATTTCAAAATTGAAAACTATGGTGGAGTGAAACCAGTCACTAAGTTAAGGATATCACTCCCATCTTAGTGGTTAAGTTTTTTTTTTTTTTTTTTTTTTTTTTTTTTTTTTTTTTTTGAGGAAATACTCTTTGAGGTGTGGATGTCACTCCTATCTCAAAGGCATATTCCAAGGATATACAACATATAGGGGAGTGAAACTAATCACCAAGGTATGGATGTCACTCCTAACTTGGTGATATCGTTTCGTTTGTGAAATACGAGTATCTTCTTCTTTAAACAACACACCGAAAGAATAACGAGAAAGAATCATAGCGAAAATATCTTGAAAGAAAATAACAGGATACAGAGAAATAAACACGAGAGGACTCGTGAATGTAAGCTTGGTTATAGACTAGGCTAAAAGGCATTCTAATAACCTAATTCCCTATAACCATGGCTCTGATACCAATCTTTAACACCCCAACCGATGACGGAATCATCGAGGTGTCACGTAGTGATGATTGTTCAAAAGCACATGGTACTAAAATGTAAATATATTATTGAATAATTTAAAATGGGAAAAATACAAAAGTCTGAACAAAACATGAAATTTGAAATAACTAATTAAAAGCAAGCACTAAAATCCAATGCTATGGAACTAAGATCAAACTGCACCTGAAACATGTACAAAATAGGTTTTGTCAACATAAGAAATGTTGGTGAGCATTCCTAGTTTTAATACATATAGTAAGTTGGAAAATGGTATACAATTCAATTGCAAAGCTACAGTGCAATTATGTAAACTATATATCATACAAATGAGCGAAATCAATCCTGTGACTGTATAATGTACTAAATGAACGGCGGTGTACTTATCCAAATAATTGGATAATAACTTAACAATGACCATGGATTCTCTGATGAAAAAGGGGGAGAATCAACCTAGGCGGGTTGTCAATCCAATAGCGCTATCCAATGTTAAGGTCGGCTTGTACAATGTTAATGATTTCACTAAGAACAAATGTATTCTACATGTAATGTCTAAGCATAAAGCACGTTTGTAAGCAAATGCACATAATACTAGAATTGTATTGTAAAAATGTGAACTTGTATTTGTAATTTGTATAAGTGTACATGTAACACCCCAAAAATGAATAAAAGCAAAAAGGGGATAGGAAGTACTCACATTGATTGTGATGATGAACTTGCAAGAAAATCAATGAATTATGATTGAACCTTAATCGCGTAGATTAACGTGACAAGAATTTCTAACGTCGTATTCAGAATTTATAACAACCTAAGTATAAATATAATCAAGATTAATTTCACTATAGGATTCATTGGCTCAATGATTATCCGGCGACGAAGACCTTATAACTCTTAGGGTAGCAATGGGTTAAAACTAATATTCATAACCAAAGAAGTTTTGGACTTAAGAATTTGAATAATTTGAATAACATAAAACTCTTTAAATACTAATGTATCTGAAAGACAAATTGTATTATCGGATCTAAACTCTTTAAACTTTATATATACATCAAATATATATTTTTTTTAAAAAATATTTCAAGTAAAGAATTACTACATGATAAGTTGAAAATGTTTTATATTGATATATCTTTAAAAAAATGAGAGAAATCATTTAGAATGTAATAATGAATAAAATGATATATATATATATATACACTAAACTAACGTAATTAATATGTATCCAAAATGAAATGATTTCAATGTAAAAATGAATTGATTATCGATAAGAATGAATACATAGAAAATACGTAGCCTCGTTTCGGTTAAACATGTATAACAAAAATCCATGAAAATTCATAAATATGACCTTGAGTTTATATGAACTGATTGATGCCACATTGATGTCTTATAATATCTTTAATCACTTAAGCTAATTTAGTCAAGTTGGAACATATTTTACATATCAATGTAATACTGAAACTTTGGTTGGACCCAAGCCAGTGACATAACAGGAGTAATAGAAAAACAAATAAGGAACTTAAGGGACGGTCATCTTCTCCGGCACTCGGTCGCCAGAATATCATGTTAGCCAGAATAATCAATTTGAATCTATAGAGTTTATAAAGGAATGGACAGTGACAGGATTTACCGAGTTCAGTGAGATAAGAGTTGGAAGCTAGCGGTTGCTCATAAGGTCTGGCCGTCCGTTGTGGGTCATTTCGATTTCGGTGGTATTGAGGGCTCGAACCGGACGGTGCTTGTTGCCGTGAGGGTTGGTCGGAGGTACAGAAAGGGATTTTGTTGGCTAGTGCTCTGCCGTTTTCGACGGTTTGTGGATTTTGGAATGTCAGCGTTTTAGGGTCCTAATGCACCGTTTATTTATATTAAATATTGTTATTACAGTCAAATGGAACCACACGGTTTTGGCCGTAAATTTAGGACCCAAATCGGTAGTCAACTTAATAGTAAAAGCCTAGTCAAAATGCGTGATAAAGATGGAAGGTTTGGTACGAACTACTTGTCGTGATTGAAGGCTGATCAAATTCCAGATTTCCGGGATAATCACCGGATTTTCCGATATGACAGTTTCTAGTGAACAAGGCCAGTTATGGTTCTTTTGTTGGAGGGAAGGATTTTCAAGTTTGGGGTAATAAAAATATTGGTCCCTCTAGTTTTGGTATGATGCTAAACCTTTGTTAAATGTGTTTTTTTTTTTTTTTTTTTTTGAAACCATAATAACGTTGACAACTTCTTTAATTTTGTTTTTATAAAGCTAGCCAACTTATAATTCTACAAATTTACGAAAATACCTCATTTCATAATAATTGAGATTTTAGAAGTATAATGCCTTTGACGTTAGTTGATATATATGATTTTTTTTTAAATCATTCCTTATTTGTTTCAAAAACACATTATCCTTAACTTATAAAATAATTGATAACTAGACGTTGCTATAAAAGAAACAGATTCTCGAAATTCTATTACTTCATAATAATTTCGAATACAAGGACTATAAATGTAAACACATGAATTAAAAGGAGCTAGAGTTGTAAAAAGATAAGAGTGGAAGGGGACGGATGTACGAATGTCACACAATTCCATTTAATGTATCAAAATTTACATTTCTAGTCCATGAGCTATTGAACAATCGTCACTACGTGACACCTCGATATTTCCGCCATCGGTTGGGGTGTTACAGTACGATCCGAAACGGTTTGGTCCAAAACGATACCGGTCAAAACTGGTACGGTATGAAACGGTTCGGGTCAAAATGATGTCAAGTGTTCGAAGTTTCCAATAAATTAACTTGAATTCCTTCTAATATTGGAAGGATTTTGAATTCCCTTAGTTAAAGGAATTCGAAGGAATTCATACCAAATTCCAATTCCAATTTCTTTATCAACAAAACACACAAGATTGGAATTGAAATTCCAATTCCAACAAATTCAATGAACCAAACACCTCAAGAGTTGGAATTCAAATTCCAATTCCATTGAATTCCATTCAATTCATGTGAACCAAACGCACCCCAAATGTTATTCTTTCACTAAATGCAATTCTCATGTGTGTTTGCTTTATGTTAATTTGTGTGTCTATGACTTGTCAAAATCATTAATCTTTGAGGGCCTAATGTACTATGCTATATACCCCCTTGTTAACTTACGTTTTCAAGTTAAGTCCTTGGTCATTGTTATGTGATTCATTATACTCAAAAATGGTTTTCAAAGTGGTTGTTTTATTCTTGTTTCTTGATACTTGGGGTTGATTTTGAACGGATATTACTTATTACATAATTACATAGCACATGAATTGCTAAACACTTTTATTACTATATATTTATTCAAATCAAGGTATGCTCACCAATACATTATATGTGTTGACAAAATTTGTGACACCCGGCAAATTCTGGTTAACAACGTTGTCTAGATTAAAGTCTACCTTAGCGAGTCACGCGTATATTATACTTAACGAGGGTTATCTAGATAGCTAGATAGGACATACGAGCATTATCTCGGGTTTGAGACAACTTACAAAACGTTTTCTAGTCCGGTTTGGGACTACTTTCACATCTCGGGTTATGAGATGCTTTGACTCCTTGTGTGGGTCGGGTTCTGACTCCTTGTGTGAGTTAACATGTGATTTCATGATTAGTGAACCTCGGACGTTGGTGAATAACAAACTTATGTGTCTCGGTGATATCTGACAAACTTATGTGAAAACCATACGTGATTATGTGAACCTAAACCGAACACGTTAATAAAAATTATTAAAAGTGGAGCGTGAGGTTGATTAGGGTCTTAACGCATGGGGTTACACTTGTTACGGTCCGAAATAACGAAAACGTCGATGGATAACGCGTCGGGAGGCTAAACGAAGCAAAAACGCGCGCCCCGGACCTGTGAGCGGCCGCTCACAGGCTCTGAGCGGCCGCTCGAACCTATCTGACGGGTTTAAACCGCCTCAAACTCGTATTTAAGCATCCTTAACCCCCATGCAGCCCTCATACTCAACCCTAATCGCCCCCTTACTGCCCCACACGAATATTTCACTCCAAAAACTCCTGCTAAGGCTCAAGATCATCAATTGGGAGGCTCCAAGGCGCGCGATTGATTGATTTGAAGAGCTAAGGGTATAACTCATGATTTCTTACGCTTTTTACTTTATGTTTTATTGTAAAAATCATATAACAAGTTTGTCCAGGTCTGAATGGGTTTAATAAACATTAAAACATGAGTCTTTTTGAAGATTAAACGGATTAAACCTATTAATAAACGCGTAGTAACATCATAGGATGCTTGTTGCGCAAGTTATTGGTGTTTTGATCCTAAAAGCTTTGATCTTGACATGTTTGATAATAGGATCTGATGGGAATAGGTATTAGGAAAGTTGTATGATGATTATTAGGTGTTATTGATTGATAATATGCAACTAGGGTTTGATATAATTGATAATATTGCACGATTAGAATCTGGACAGATTCTGAATGTCGACTTGTAGGGTCTGTTTCGTGGCTTGAAAATAATTGGTTTGATCGATTCTTTGCATGATTGTAACGTACAAGGTCTTAGCTTTTCATAATGGGCAAAACCATCGAATTTGGACATCGTTTGAGTCGTTTTTGGAATTTTAATTGATTAGGGGTCATATCAGATTTTCGGATTTGTAAACTATGCTAACTTTAAATGGTCATAACTTGAGATTTACAAGGAATTAGATTATGAAATTTTTCCAGTAGGTCAATACTGGAAAAATAGAGCTTTTCCAAGTGGATTCATCTCGTTTGGATGAATACACAATTTTTAAGAAGTTTCCTACTAAACTGACCTGTTGAGGAGATTTTCTGGATATAGCTGTGTTGTACGAATTTTCATAATTTTTGTGTTTGGAATTAAGACAAAACAAAAATAGGTATTGTCGAGTGAATCCCAAAGAAAATTTAGTAAAAATTTGGGAGGTTAACTCACTGAATTGCTATTTTAAATAAATTCGTTTTGATGGCGCACAATCTGTCCTGAAAACACAGATTGTGTATTATGTGCTTCTGTGATTAATTGAGGTCTTAGGTGGTATGGAATTGACATGTAACTGAAGTACACTTGTCTGAGACACATACGGAATGTAGAAACAAATTGTAACCAACGTATTCACCAACGGGTCCGTAGGGTTTACTATTGCATGTAGAATCACTAGGCGTCGCATACACACTTTTGAACATTTAAAACGCCTTGGACAAACGAGTTATATGGGTAATGATATTACGCCTATACTCACTGAGCGACACTGTTATTAGGGTGTCGGTAGCATATATTGCTTGCTGTTCGGATTCTTTGCTTGCACGTTAAGGTGAGTTTACGGCCCCTCTTTTAAACTGGTTTCATACTTTCGGGGGAGAAAACATGTGTTAAAACGATTATTTGGTAACTACTGTCATACTATGGGTTTCTATTGTGTACTACACGATCTTTGGAAGTCCCGGGGGGAACCATGAATGTGCGGGTTTGCACAACGGGGAAATGTGAATAGCGCTATTGGGAGTGACCAACCCCGCTCGTCGGCTTGGAGGGCCGGGCGAGTGCATATTGTCTCAAACAGGAACAACAGGAACAACTGGTTTACTTTTCGGGCACAACATCTGGTATTCGAGTTAGTAATGGTTTTCCAATCGTGGTAGTAACAAAACATACGCCTAGCTAGCGTACACTGGTTTTCGATTTGTTATAGTATGGACAGGTGGACTTGGTACTTGGATACAAAACCTGTAAACTCACCAGCATTTTTGTGCTGACGTAAACTTTTACATGTTTTCTCAGGTCGCTAAGGTAGCACAATGGAACTAGGGCGCACGCGTCTGCACGGCGTCTAGTTAGAGTTGCATGGTTTTACAAACGTTGAACATTGGTTTACTATTGAATATTGTTTTGAATAAGCTTCCGCTGTAAACGGGAATTTTAAACATTGTTTTGAAATTGCATTATGTTCATTTTAGACTTGTTTATTGTGATCGTTGGTTTGGATCCTGGTTTGTCATGCGCCTCGCGGTAAAACTCCGCAAGTGGATTTTGAGGGTGTGACAGATTGGTATCAGAGCCAATGGTTATAGTGAACTAGGACTGCATGTAGAGTCTAGTCTATAGCCGAGTCGCACACACTAGACGATCACATGGTACTAAACATTATGGTGATTTACGTATGGTCTTGTCGGGGTGTCTCTAAATCATTTGGTCTTTCTACGTTACATCATCCGTTCTATCTTAGGTCGGGTTACGTACTTTCTAGGCGGTGTAGTATATTGGAGGGAATCGTGTACTCTTGAGATTTGTCCAAGGCTCGGACATCTCCCTTTCCTACTCTAATAGAAACACTTGCCATAAACTACCGTAGTATTACGGTGTATAGCTAAGAGTCTATATTCGGTGATTTGAACTTTGAACTAGGAGAACACTTGGAGGACCATGTAGAGCGGTTTATCATTTTGGGTGCACACAAAATCATAAACCGAAATGCATGGAAGCCCTGGTGAGCTCTGGGTTTGAAGGGATAGTCCTGGACTGGATCTAGCTTTGATCTTGCGAACATTAGTGGTTATCTTTATCTGCGAAACTAAATTTTCTCGCTCTTTCTGCCAGAATCATGTCTGGAGTACGAGGAGGACGTGGAGGTGGTCGCATTGGTGGACGTGGTGGTGGTCGCGGGGGTGCTGGTGGTCGTGGAGGTATTAACCTATCGCAGGATGATCTGAACAACTTGCTCCAAGTTGCCTTTCAGTTAGGGCACAACGGTGGTGGTAAGTTGATTTATCCATTTACCTTGCCTCATTGGTGAACCTTGTTTACATTCTTCGTGGTTTCTCATGCGTTTCATTTCAGGTGGTCCTGTTAACCCACCCCCACCCATGTGTACCTACAAGATGTTTCGGGACTGTAAGCCCAGGAGTTCTCTGGCACTGAGGGTGCGGTGAGCTTACTCAGGTGGTTGGAAAAAGTGGAGTCAGTGTTTCTGATGTGTAACTGTCTCCCAGAAGATCGGGTTAAGTATGCTGCTGCGTTATTCCAGGATGTTGCTCTGACCTGGTGGAATAACATCACCCAGAATATGGGTATTGGGGAGGCGTATGCTATGCCTTGGGAGAATTTTGTGCAGCTGCTGAAGCGTGAATACTGTCCGAGGGAAGAGGTGCAGAAGCTAGAGCACGAGGTGTGGAACCTCAAGATGACTGGGTCTGAAATTGAAAAGTATACTGTGAGGCGGAACGAGTTGGCAGTGCTGTGTCCTGACCTGCATGTGCCAGAGTACAGGAGGATTGAGCATTATGTCTCGGGGTTAGTACCAGAAATCGCAGGGTTAGTGGCTGCGGGAAATCATCCTACATACGCAGAGGTGGTTCGATCGGCTCATAGGATGACCAACTTAAAGGTGAATGAGGGTATTTTGCCTGCGAAGGGTTCGACTGTTAAGGCCCCAGAGAACAACAAGCGCAAGTGGGAAAATGACGGGAAAGGATCTGGGCCAACACAGCAGGGTAAGAGGTTTGATAATGAGGGTTCTTCTTCTTCGGGAAACAAGCAGGGTGGTTATGCGGGGAAACTGCCCAAATGTAACAAGTGTGGACGTCATCATCAAGGGAACTGCGACAGTAACCGTTGTCATCGCTGCCAGCGAACAGGGCATTATGCTAAAGATTGTCGGGTTACACTTCCATCGACCCAGGCTCCGACTAATAGCTCAGCTCCGACTACTCAAGGGACTACGGGAAGACAAGGATGTTACAATTGTGGTGAGACCGGGCATTACAAGAAGGATTGCCCAAAACTGAAGCAGGGTGGAAACAACGGTAATGGGAACAACTGGGGCGGCGGCAGAAATGCACGTGCCTTTGTCATTGGAGCCGCTGAGGCTAGACAGGATCCCGACACAGTTACCGGTACGTTCCTTCTCAATAATCGTTTTGTTAGTGTGTTATTTGATTCTGGTGCCGACAAGAGTTTTGCATCCATGGAAGTTAGTCGACTGCTAGATGTAGTACCCGTATCATTAGAGACTAAGTATATTATTGAGCTGGCTGACGGTAAAAAGATTGAAGCTACTAGTGTCCTTCGGGAGTGTCAATTAGAGTTGTCGGGTTTATCGTTCCCCATCGACCTTATGCCGGTACCATTGGGTAGTTTTGACGTAGTGGTAGGCATGGATTGGTTATCTTTGTATCGCGCGGAGATTGTCTGTTACGACAAGGTTATTCGGATTCCTCTCCCTGATGGAGAATTCCTTTTTGTGTACGGTATCAAGGGCGGTGCTCCGCTGAACCTCATTTCCAGTATGAAAGCCCTTAGGTGTCTTCGAAAGGGTTATCCAGCCGTTTTGGCACTTTTATCTGTTACCTCTGGTGATGAGAATAAGATCGACGATATTCCGGTTGTACGTGATTTTCCTGGTGTGTTTCCCGATGATTTACCTGGTCTTCCTCCCCATCGTCAGGTTGAGTTCGGTATTGACCTCGTACCGGGAGCTGCTCCTATTGCTCGGGCCCCCTACCGTCTTGCACCTCCTGAGATGCAAGAGTTGTCTAGTCAGTTACAGGAACTCTTGGACAAGGGTTTCATCAGACCAAGTTCTTCCCCTTGGGGAGCCCCGATTCTATTCGTTAAGAAGAAGGATGGAAGTTTCCGATTGTGTGTGGACTACAGAGAACTGAACAAATTGACCGTTAAGAACCGTTATCCTCTTCCACGTATTGATGATCTATTCGACCAGCTCCAGGGTTCTAGTTACTATTCCAAGATTGACTTGAGGTCCGGTTATCACCAGCTGCGCGTCAGGGAGGCTGACGTTGCAAAGACTGCTTTTCGTACACACTATGGCCATTACGAGTTCTTGGTCATGCCCTTCGGTCTTACTAACGCACCAGCGGTTTTCATGGACTTGATGAACCGCGTTTGCAAACCATATCTGGACAAGTTCGTCATTGTGTTTATTGATGACATTCTGATCTACTCTAAGAACAAGACCGAACACGAGGAACACCTACGTTTGGTTTTGGAACTCTTGCGACGGGAACAACTTTACGCTAAGTTCTCAAAGTGTGACTTTTGGTTACGCGAAGTTCAGTTCCTAGGACATGTGGTTAATTAACTAGGAATTCATGTCGATCCAGCTAAGATCGAAGCGATTAAGGACTGGGAAGCACCAAAGACGCCAACTGAGGTGCGGCAATTCCTAGGCCTTGCGGGTTACTATCGTCGTTTCATTCAGGGGTTCTCGAAGATTGCTCAACCCCTCACCACTCTCACACAGAAAGATAAGAAGTTCGCCTGGGGCGAACCACAAGAGTCAGCATTTGAGGAACTAAAGTCTAAGCTTTGTTCCGCTCCTATTTTGTCCTTGCCTGATGGCCCTGACGATTTCGTTGTTTACTGTGACGCCTCTATACATGGTCTCGGTTGCGTGCTGATGCAACGCGAGAAAGTGATTGCGTATGCTTCTCGTCAACTCAAGGTGCACGAGAAGAACTACACCACCCATGACTTGGAGTTGGGTGTAGTGGTATTCGCGTTGAAAATTTGGAGACATTACTTGTACGGTACCAAATGCACGATCTACACCGATCACAAGAGTCTTCAACATATTTTCGACCAACAACATTTGAACATACGACAGCGTCGTTGGATTGAACTCCTGAACGACTATGATTGCGCTATTAAGTACCATCCTGGCAAGGCGAATGTGGTAGCTGACGCCTTGAGCAGGAAGGACACGGTTAATCCTCGTCGCGTGCGAGCGTTGCAGCTCACCATACATTCCTCTCTACCTGACCAACTCCGTTCTGCCCAGTTAGAAGCTTTGAAGGAGGAAAACCTTAAAGCTGAAACCATGCACGGTGCCGACAAGCACCTCGAGAAAAGGCCGGATGGCTTGCACTATTTCGCAGAACGCATATGGGTTCCTTTATTCGGGGGACTTCGGGAGCTTGTCTTAGATGAGGCTCATAAGTCCCGGTATTCTATTCACCCTGGTTCGGATAAGATGTACCAAGATCTGAAGGTGCTGTACTGGTGGCCAAACATGAGGTCGGATATAGCCTCATACGTGAGTAAGTGCTTGACCTGTGCTAAGGTCAAGGTGGAATACCAGAAACCGTCGGGTCTCTTGCAACAACCTGAAATTCCGGAGTGGAAATGGGAACGGATTACTATGGACTTTGTCACACAACTGCCTAAGTCACCAAGCGGGAATGACAAGATATGGGTGATTGTCGATCGGTTGACGAAATCAGCCCATTTTTTTGCTATCAAGGAGACCGACACCATGGATCGTTTGGCTCGTCTTTATCTGAAGGAAGTTGTTTCTAAGCACGGGGTGCCAGTTTCTATTATCTCGGATCGTGATTCCCACTTTACTTCGCACTTCTGGAAGTCTTTACACAAGGCTTTGGGTACTCAACTAGACATGAGTACAGCTTATCACCCACAGACTGACGGTCAGAGTGAGCGCACGATTCAAACTTTGGAAGACATGCTGCGGGCATGTGTAATCGATTTTGGCAAGGGTTGGGAAGCTCATCTACCGTTAGTAGAATTCTCGTACAACAACAGTTATCACACGAGCATCAAGGCTGCTCCGTTCGAGGCACTGTACGGGCGGAAATGCCGTTCTCCTCTTTGTTGGGCTGAAGTGGGTGAGAGTCAACTCACTGGGCCTGAGCTAGTGTACGAAACTTCGGAAAAGATCGTACAGATTCGCAACCGATTGGCGGCGGCACGGGACCGGCAAAAGAGTTATGCCGATCAGCGTCGCAAACCATTGGAATTCCAAGTTGATGACAAAGTACTTCTGAAAGTTTCACCGTGGAAGGGCGTCATACGCTTTGGGAAGCGTGGCAAACTCAATCCGCGGTATGTCGGCCCATTTACGATCCTGGAACGAATTGGACCGGTGGCATATCGTCTTGATTTACCGACGGAGCTCGGTAACGTACATAACGTCTTCCACGTGTCCAACTTAAAGAAGTGTCTGGCTGACGAGTCTCTCATCGTTCCACTGGAAGAGATCAAGGTTGATGATCGTCTTCGGATTGTGGAGGAACCTGTTGAGATTCTGGATTACAAGATTCGTAGCCTACGTCATAGCAAGATTCGCATTGTGAAGGTTCGATGGAACTCGAACCGGGGACCAGAGTACACTTGGGAACGGGAGGATCAGATGAAGTCTAAGTATCCTCATCTCTTTCCGAAGGAAGCGTTCGAATCGAGATATGTCTCTTCCGCAGCTGAATGAATCTCGGGGCGAGATTCCTTTTAACGTGGGGATGATGTGACAACTCGGGTAAATCTCTCTCTTGGTTTCTATCTTTTGTTTGTTTCCTTCGTTATTTCTTTTGTTCTTTTGGTACTTGTGCAATTTTCGGGACGAAAATTCTTTTAACGTGGGGATGATGTGACACCCGGCAAATTCTGGTTAACAACGTTGTCTAGATTAAAGTCTACCTTAGCGAGTCACGCGTATATTATACTTAACGAGGGTTATCTAGATAGCTAGATAGGACATACGAGCATTATCTCGGGTTTGAGACAACTTACAAAACGTTTTCTAGTCCGGTTTGGGACTACTTTCACATCTCGAGTTATGAGATGCTTTGACTCCTTGTGTGGGTCGGGTTTTGACTCCTTGTGTGAGTTAACATGTGATTTCATGATTAGTGAACCTCGGACGTTGGTGAATAACAAACTTATGTGTCTCGGTGATATCTGACAAACTTATGTGAAAACCATACGTGATTATGTGAACCTAAACCGAACACGTTAATAAAAATTATTAAAAGTGGAGCGTGAGGTTGATTAGGGTCTTAACGCATGGGGTTACACTTGTTACGGTCCGAAATAACGAAAACGTCGATGGATAACGCGTCGGGAGGCTAAACGAAGCAAAAACGCGCGCCCCGGACCTGTGAGCGGCCGCTCACAGGCTCCGAGCGGCCGCTCGAACCTATCTGACGGGTTTAAACCGCCTCAAACTCGTATTTAAGCATCCTTAACCCCCATGCAGCCCTCATACTCAACCCTAATCGCCCCCTTACTGCCCCACACGAATATTTCACTCCAAAAACTCCTGCTAAGGCTCAAGATCATCAATTGGGAGGCTCCAAGGCGCGCGATTGATTGATTTGAAGAGCTAAGGGTATAACTCATGATTTCTTACGCTTTTTACTTTATGTTTTATTGTAAAAATCATATAACAAGTTTGTCCAGGTCTGAATGGGTTTAATAAACATTAAAACATGAGTCTTTTTGAAGATTAAACGGATTAAACCTATTAATAAACGCGTAGTAACATCATAGGATGCTTGTTGCGCAAGTTATTGGTGTTTTGATCCTAAAAGCTTTGATCTTGACATATTTGATAATAGGATCTGATGGGAATAGGTATTAGGAAAGTTGTATGATGATTATTAGGTGTTATTGATTGATAATATGCAACTAGGGTTTGATATAATTGATAATATTGCACGATTAGAATCTGGACAGATTCTGAATGTCGACTTGTAGGGTCTGTTTCGTGGCTTGAAAATAATTGGTTTGATCGATTCTTTGCATGATTGTAACGTACAAGGTCTTAGCTTTTCATAATGGGCAAAACCATCGAATTTGGACATCGTTTGAGTCGTTTTTGGAATTTTAATTGATTAGGGGTCATATCAGATTTTCGGATTTGTAAACTGTGCTAACTTTAAATGGTCATAACTTGAGATTTACAAGGAATTAGATTATGAAATTTTTCCAGTAGGTCAATACTGGAAAAATAGAGCTTTTCCAAGTGGATTCATCTCGTTTGGATGAATACACAATTTTTAAGAAGTTTCCTACTAAACTGACCTGTTGAGGAGATTTTCTGGATATAGCTGTGTTGTACGAATTTTCATAATTTTTGTGTTTGGAATTAAGACAAAACAAAAATAGGTATTGTCGAGTGAATCCCAAAGAAAATTTAGTAAAAATTTGGGAGGTTAACTCACTGAATTGCTATTTTAAATAAATTCGTTTTGATGGCGCACAATCTGTCCTGAAAACACAGATTGTGTATTATGTGCTTCTGTGATTAATTGAGGTCTTAGGTGGTATGGAATTGACATGTAACTGAAGTACACTTGTCTGAGACACATACGGAATGTAGAAACAAATTGTAACCAACGTATTCACCAACGGGTCCGTAGGGTTTACTATTGCATGTAGAATCACTAGGCGTCGCATACACACTTTTGAACATTTAAAACGCCTTGGACAAACGAGTTATATGGGTAATGATATTACGCCTATACTCACTGAGCGACACTGTTATTAGGGTATCGGTAGCATATATTGCTTGCTGTTCGGATTCTTTGCTTGCACGTTAAGGTGAGTTTACGGCCCCTCTTTTAAACTGGTTTCATACTTTCGGGGGAGAAAACATGTGTTAAAACGATTATTTGGTAACTACTGTCATACTATGGGTTTCTATTGTGTACTACACGATCTTTGGAAGTCCCGGGGGGAACCATGAATGTGCGGGTTTGCACAACGGGGAAATGTGAATAGCGCTATTGGGAGTGACCAACCCCGCTCGTCGGCTTGGAGGGCCGGGCGAGTGCATATTGTCTCAAACAGGAACAACAGGAACAACTGGTTTACTTTTCGGGCACAACATCTGGTATTCGAGTTAGTAATGGTTTTCCAATCGTGGTAGTAACAAAACATACGCCTAGCTAGCGTACACTAGTTTTCGATTTGTTATAGTATGGACAGGTGGACTTGGTACTTGGATACAAAACCTGTAAACTCACCAGCATTTTTGTGCTGACGTAAACTTTTACATGTTTTCTCAGGTCGCTAAGGTAGCACAATGGAACTAGGGCGCACGCGTCTGCACGACGTCTAGTTAGAGTTGCATGGTTTTACAAACGTTGAACATTGGTTTACTATTGAATATTGTTTTGAATAAGCTTCCGCTGTAAACGGGAATTTTAAACATTGTTTTGAAATTGCATTATGTTCATTTTAGACTTGTTTATTGTGATCGTTGGTTTGGATCCTGGTTTGTCATGCGCCTCGCGGTAAAACTCCGCAAGTGGATTTTGAGGGTGTGACAAAATTATTTTGTATGTGTTTTAGGTTATTTTAAGACGTTTCTTTTAAGCTTTTGGATTTATATTTAGGCTTGTCTTCATTGTATTTCAGTTTGACTTGACACTTTAGAATCATTGTATCTTTCTATTTCATTTCAATGTAATAAACTATTTATTCAATATATCAATATTTACACTTTAGTACCATGAGCTATTGAATAATCGTCACTACGTGACACCTCAATGTTTCCGCCATCGGTTAGGGTGTTACATTTTTATAATTAGGTTACATTTTAGGGGGATCTAGTTAATTTCTTAAAATATGTGAATTTGATTCAAAATTTAATATATATCCCTTTGTGTTTGTTTCCGTTCATGAACATTTTTTTGTATTTGTTTGTGTTTATGAACACTTGTTGTGTTCATTAACGTCTATTTGTGTTTGTGTGCGTTCATGAACAAAATTAATAAACGAACAAGAACACGAATGTTTTGTTAAAAAATGAACGCGAACTGAAAATCTCGTTTGGTAAGTGTTCATGAACATATAATTTCTTTAACAAATGAACACGAACACAAACAAAGTCTTATTCATGTTTGTTCAATTCGTCTGTAGCCTTAAGCGTGAGAGAAGGAAATACGTGGACTTCCTCAAAAAGTTAGAACCGAGCGACCCAAAGTGAACCGAGTTGTTGAACCGACGAAGTTTAACCCGACCCGAAATATTTGGACGCAAAGCATCCCCAATCCAATCCAGATATGTATTCCCATTTATTATCCTGATCGGCTAAGCACCACCTCCGGCGGCCTCCTTTTCCGGCGACACATATTCATTCTTTCGCTTTCACGAAGCATGACTCTTTCCGATGACGAAGACGAAAATCTCGCTCATTTCCTAGAATCCGAGGTTCTCTCTGAGGTCTCCGATCAGGTATCTATCTCTTTATTATTATTATTATTATTATTATTAATTTGTTGGTTTGAATTGGAATATTGGATCTGGTTGTGTATGTAATTCAGGAAGATGAGAAACCCTCGAAGAGGCTTCGGGTTGACCAAAACGGTGTCGTTAGTAACAGAGGAAAGTATCCACGTAGGATTGATGACGGTTTCTTTAGCTTGATTCCTCCTGAGCTTTTTCCTCATATCCTTAAGTTTCTCTCCTCTGAGGTTGTATCCTTTTTTTTCTTTTTTCTAAATAATATTCAAGTTTATGTAATATTTTGTGTAGTTTTTATATGATTTTTTTTTTTTATGTAAAAAGTTGTTGTAGAATTAAAATTTGAAAACAAGTTTGAGTCTCAAAGCAGGAAAGGGATATTTTTACTAATCGTTCTGATGTTTTTTTTTTTTTTGGTGGTTTTGAAAATGGCAGGATCTTGTTTCGTGCTCGCTGGTCTGTAGGTTCCTGAATTTTGCATCTTCTGATGAGTCCTTGTGGCGTCGCCTGTGAGTACTTTTTTTTCCCTTTTTTCTCCGTCATATATGTCGGCCTGCATTTGAATGTGTATCTTTTTTTTTTCTGAATTTTTGTTAACAATTTTATTGTTGTTGTCTTTGCTTCATGTTTGATATGTTGCGTTGTTATATAAGCAGGTGAGGAATTGTTTGTTTTATACTTTTATTTGTCAAATCAAATCTATTGTTTTCTAGAGTTGTGTTTTTAGTATAGAAGAGGGAGATGGGGTGCTACTGTTCTGTATATGTGTGTGTACGTGAATATAGATGTTTTTTTGTTGGTTCATTGTTGGATAAGCTAAATTGCTGAATGTAGAGTGGTTTATGTTTTATCTTCTTATTTACTAGAAATTTTGGATTTAATAATGCCTAAGTTGTTCACTAACTGTAGGTACTGTATGCGATGGGGGATCCTGCCACCAACAGGAAAGTTGCGCGATTGTGCTTGGAAGAAGCTGTATATTCAGGTAGTTTTACTGGCTTAAACAACAGTTTTGTATTTGTGTGCTTGTTCTTATAATAAATGAGCCTTATGCTCAGAAATGTAGATTTAAGTCGATATATCATATTGTTTTGATACGTAAATCATCATAACTTACTACTTCATTCCAAAAAGGAGCACACTCTGCAAAGCATCCTAGCTCAAAATAACATTAAGGAAAATTGGTAATCTGTATAAGCTGTCTTTATTCAATGATTTTATATAGGATATAAATTCATGTGCATGTACTCAAAGGTTAAATGATATAGAATCATTGTGCTTATATTCCTTAGAAATTGTACTTGGACTCTGTTTTCGGGAAGGAGGGATTATCATTTATATGAGAGTCGCCGAACATTTGAGAAGGTCAAGTTGCTTGGTTATGTAGAGCTTTCTGAAAGATCAGAGCCGTTAGTTGTGGTACTAAGTGGAAAACATGTTTCTAATGAGGATTCATTTTGCTTTTTTTTAATCACTATGGAAGGAAATAATTATTAACAAATGTGAATAACCGTTTTGAGTTTCTATAGAAGTATGACAAATAGATACACAAGGCAACTTTAAAGTGACAAGAGACTTTTTATTTGAGACAAAACAAAAATGCAAACCTCTTATAATTTGTGACAGTTGAATGAACATGTCAAGACTTTTCATTTCGTTTGTGTCATTGCCACCACATTCTTTGTCTCGCCATTGTAGATGTTTTGAATGAATCAACTATACATATAGTACCTATTAACTATGGTCCTAAAAGTTATTTTTAGATTCTACTACTGTTAACATGTTGCATGAAACCACACTTATAGATTTTTTTTTCTACCTAACGAATTTTCATGTGTAGCGTGATGAAGAAGACATGGTTGAATTTGTTAGAAATTGCCCCACTGAGTTTAAAGAGTACTACATCCAGATGCAAGTAGCAAAAAGAAGCCAAGCACCTCTGCCTTCACAGGTGAATTAACCTCTTTGCGATATCATTAGAAGTGGATAATGGGTCTGTTGGGTTGGATGACTTTTTGTTCCGTAATTTTTATTCTCTACGTTATCATATTTATCACTTGGCGTCTTTAGTTGAAAGATGACTGGATGATTCTGGACAAGTCTGTTGCTGATCAAGTCTCCATATGGAAGAAAAGCAAAGGACTTACTGATAAGGTGTTCTCTGATCATGATTGTTCTGGAGAAAAATGTTCTTACTATCAAATTGGAGATGTCTTTGTTTGTGAAAATACTGGATATGTCCATGGTATGCTTCACTGCTTTTCACCTTTCTGGCCTTTATTTGTTGTTCAAAAGTAGATGTGGAAAAACGGTTGTTGGGTCAAAACAGGTTTGGGTAAGAACAGGCGGAATATTATTACAGGTAGAAATGAGCTGGGTGGGGCTATGTTGGACTGATCCACAAACACTTTTTTGTTTTCGTGTATTAAATTTTGTAGTATAATAGTTTTTATGAGATTTTATACTATTTGCACACTTTTTGACAAGTATAAACCCATTTGTTGCAACTACATCTCCAAGTTTACACGTTTGACATCATGCTAAAGAAAAAAAAATATATCCTAAACGGACCAGTTTATCGATAAATTAAATCTTTTAGATGCATGGATGTTTGGCCATTGGGTTTTAATATCATTCTTATTACTTTGCTTGTGCAGTGTGTGATGATACTTGCAAGGAGGTGGTTCTTGATCCAGACAATGAGCTCTTGGTGTGTACAATTTCTGGGCATTGTTTCGATCGATTGCTTTCCCCATCTGAAATCGGAGGAGACATGGTAAGTTGCATCTCTAGTGTGATGTTGCACAAAAGATGTTTGAAATGTTTTCTCCTTTGGAAATATAAAAAGCCGCTAAACATGTTTCACCAACAAAACTTCATCTTTTTGGTACGCGAGCTAGGCTCTTGCAACACTAACAATGGTAGAAAATGCTTGGTCTTTCTTTGACCCACAGACATCGCATTCTTAGTTTGTTTATTGCACATGAAAGGGGTAAGAAGAAAGATCTACAAGCAACTATACCCAGTGAGCCATAAGTAATGCGCTCATCGCTTAGTTATATTGGTTTGTACCATGCTTAAGTCATTAATCTGATTATTAGAGGTGCCAAATTGTGCATGTAGTTTTTGGTATGTTGAGTGTCCGGTTGGGTTGGGTTGGGTTGGGTTGACCTGAAATAATAGTTATTAATCATCATCATCATCATCATACTCAGTTAATCCCACCTATAGCAAAGCTAAGGTAGGGTCTGAGGAGGGTAAGATGTAGACAGCCTTACCTCTACCCCTAAGAATAGAGAGGCTGCTTCCAGTGAGACCCTCGGCTCGATGTGGTTTGGTATCAAGCCTTGGACATAAGGCACAAAACACTTAGCAATCGGGACAAACCCAATCGGTGCATGTACCCCTTTGTCTTTTGGCTATCCACGCCACCACATGATGCATGATTAACCGTCCGTCGTTTTTAACGTTATTTTCACGAAATTAGTAAAATAACGTTAAAACTAGTGCAACTTTACTTTTGTCCCCCAAGGGCCACACATATATATACATTATATGCGCACACCGTAGGTGGGGCGTATAATAGTTATTAATCAATTGTAAATAATCAATCGATTTCTGAAAAATGATTTACGTGGTTTACACACTTAAAAATAGCGCTTTGGGTGATTTTCAACCCATTGGGTTTGTGATAGAACCCAGAAAACAAAAGGCTGATTTATTGAATATGTAAGATAGTTTTTTTTTGAAAGGCGAATTTCTTGCTCTTTGTGAGACTTGAACTCAAGACCTCACACTTTTAGTGTATTAAAAGGCTTTGCCTTACCACTGGACCACCAACCCCAATGGCAAATATGTAAGATAGTTGGCCTGATTCGAGATGGCTAATCTCCAATACAAAATTACTAGATAATTCAAATAAAACAAGACATGGAAAACTAGAATAGGAAATTGCTTAAATAGAAAATAAAGTAGTTATTAATCCTAAATTTCAGCCCCTTGACTTTGACTTCTGCCTTTGACTGCCCTAATATTTAGCCACAGATTCCTTCTTTCTTGCTTTCTTTCCAGCCATTTTTCATCAACTGGGTCTGACCCGACCCAGTTTGACCCTGACCCAATGTCGGGTTCTTATCAATACTTCCCGCCAGGTAAGACGACTTGTCCTCAAGTCGATTACGTGAAAACGGCTTTGCCCTAAACATCAATTGTTTCTCAATTGGTTCGATGGCGAGGTGGTGGAAGGTAGCAGAGTTGTGAGCTTTCGGTTGCAGTCCTTGCAGCTTATGTTCTTGACCATTGACAGTAAATATCATAAAATTTTTAGCCCAATTTGCTTGAACCGTATTTAGCGTAGCCAACCATTGAATGCCTAGTACCATATCAGCACCTCCTAGGGCGAATGGATAGAAGTCTTGTGTGATGAGGAGGTCCGACAATTTCAACGAAACATCCTTGCACATCCGGTTACATCGGATGACATTTCCATCTCCTATTTGGACACCGAAGGGTGTGATGGGCTGGAAGATTATCTGTAGGTCGTTTACCAGCTTATCAGAAATAAAATTATGAGTCGACCCGCTGTCAATCAACACTACCACCGTAGTTGTTCCTATAACTCCTTGGAGCTTCATTGTAGTTGGTGTAGGCTGACCAAAGAGAGCGTGAAGGCTGATCTCAGCCGTTTCAACTAGGCTATTCTGCTCTTTATTTGTTGTTGTTTCATCTCCTTCATCAGCGATCTCTAAAAGTTTGAAAGTTCCCGACTTACAGCGATGTCCGGGACCGAATTTCTCCCCACATCGAAAGCACAGCCCTTTTGTGAATCGGGACTGTTTCTCCTCATCAGAAATGCGATGAGGGGATATGTATGAAGGGGTTTCGGTTGGGATATTAGTGGCAGAAGTAGTCGCGGATGATGAAGAGCTTTTTGCGGTGGCAGCGGGTTTTGAATTCTGCTCGAATCTGTTGTAAACTGCTTTTGATTCGAATTCTAATGCTAAACTCATAGCCCTATAGACTGTACGGGGTTTGTGGATTCGAACATCCGCCCTTAGTTCTTCCTTCAACCCGTTTAAGAATACTCCCAATAGGCAATGTTCGGGCCAGTTTGAAACCCGAGATGATCGTTTAACAAACTCCTGCCTATACTCCTGGACAGACCCGTTTTGTTTAATGTTGCATAGGTACTCGTCAGGATTTTGGAATTCTGCAGGGCCAAAATTCTTGGTGAGAGCACTGACCAATTCTTCCCAGATGGTAATTTGTTGATCTGCAGAAAGCCATGAATAGAAATCTAACGCGTCTCCTTCCAAGTGCATTGAAGCAACATCAACTTTCTCCTCATCAGGAATGTCGTGGTATCGGAAGAACTTTTCTGCCTTTAAAATCCAGCCACGCGGGTCACCGCTACTAAAGGTGGGAAAAATAATTTTTGTAGAAGGCCTATACATGTGATTGCGCCTCCAGGAGCTTTCCCCTTCTTCATCCTGCTCAAACCTTCCATCATCATAGCGGCTAAATCGACTGCGTGGTTTCTGTTTAGGATTGGCTTGTGATTTGAGCGCTGCGACATCATCTTTCAAGCTTTCAAAGGACTCCAATCGCGAGGCCATGGCTGCAAGTTGTGCAGCCATCGTATCAAGATTAGAACCCTCTTCTGGTGAGGTATTGTTGCTCCGGGTCTGCACCATCGTTTCCCGGCAATGGAACCAAAATGATAGAACCCAGAAAACAAAAGGCTGATTTATTGAATATGTAAGATAGTTGGCCTGATTCGAGATGGCTAATCTCCAATACAAAATTACTAGATAATTCAAATAAAACAAGACATGGAAAACTAGAATAGGAAATTGCTTAAATAGAAAATAAAGTAGTTATTAATCCTAAATTTCAGCCCCTTGACTTTGACTTCTGCCTTTGACTGCCCTAATATTTAGCCACATATTCCTTCTTTCTTGCTTTCTTTCCAGCCATTTTTCATCAACTGGGTCTGACCCGACCCAGTTTGACCCTGACCCAATGTCGGGTTCTTATCAGTTTGTACCCTATTTGAAACATAATACGAAGTAAATTGGTCGAGATTTCCACCTCTAGGGTAAGAAGAAATATCATAAATGGAACGTAATAATTTAAAGTGCTAATCTTTTTATTGGGTTGAAAATTAGGAGGAACAACAGCAAGCGGGTGTCACGGATGAAGCAGAGCCATTCATGGGATCTGGCCGTTTTGGTATGAATTTTAGTTCACTTTAATTTACTTTCGCAGTTTTGCCCTGTAATAAAAAAAAAAAAAGAATATTAATGTTTTTTGTTTATATGTGATTTAGCTCGGGCCTATCAGTTAGGTTATAACTGTGAAGATGAGAAAGAGCTGGAAGCGTGCCTGAGGTTCTGCTAAATATTCCCTACTACTGGAATATGACATTAAATAATTAAATTCTAAGATAAAAAGGGGCTGTAGATTCTATAACTTTAGTTTGTTCAACCTTGAAAGCCTTACAGTTTTATTCATTGTGTGATGTCTTGTGTGAGTGAGTGGCGGACCCACTTTTCTTGCCTGGAACAACCATCTTCACAAACTTTTGCAACCGAACGTGCCCCATATCGTACACAAACCTCGTGTCCAAGTCCGTGTGATGCCTCATTCCGGATGGGCGTGAGGGTGGTATTGGGCTGTGGGGTGTGGGGATAAAGCTTCCACGGGCGTTATTGTGCCATGTAGGTTTTGGAGCCCCCCCCCCCCCCCCCCCCCCCCCTTAATATTAACTAGTGTTTTAGGTTTACCCGCGCTGCGGTGGCGTGTGTGTCGTTGAAGGTTCGGTGGACATTAGAAATAACATTAGGTAACTGTTGTTTCTGTATTCAATAGATTTTATACTGTCACCTTGAGAAAACTATATGAACGAATACAGTATAGATACTGATACTACAACAATGCTTGCTCAATTCTCCGTGATAAAGAAAAATATTACTATTCTGATACCGAAAGTACCGTTTCAGTACGAGTAGCCGGTACCAAATTATGATCCCTAAAACGGAAAAACCAGGCACAATAAGAAATAAAAAGTAGTTTAAAGAAAATTTAAAAATAAAAAGTATGGTACATATCAACAAATTACCAGCGGTATACGTTAGAAAAAAATTGGTACACGTTAGCAAAATTCGCAGATGACCGTTAGCAAAAAAAGTACAAAATTAAAATGTCAAATATTATATATACGATATAATAATATAATAACAATTTAATAATAAAATAAACAAAAATTACGTTACTTATATGTTATATAATAAAATAATAATTAAATAATAAAGTGAATATAATATTAAGTTACTGTAGAAGTGTCGTTAAATTTATATATAGATAATGTGGTGAGTGAAAAAAAATGGCTGATTGGTTGAAAAAAATGGGCACTACCAGTTCACCCTTTAATCACCATACATGTGGAACCACGGTAGGTGTACGACACTTCATGCTTATAAAGCTAGGGGTGTGGGCTAACGCCCCCAACACCGCCCCAGCTACACTAAAAGGGCGCCAATGATTGTGTCCTCCAATGGGTTGTGCATATATGACCATAGTTCGATATACTTCACACGTTACGTTATGTCATGCCAATGGTACCATAAAAAAATAAGTTCTTTTTAAAAAAAAACGGCTAATTATTATTTTATATTTAATAAAGCATATATGTTTTTGAAGTAAGGATATTTTTTAGAACGGGTGCTAACACTTTTAAAGGAACTAGTAGACTGCATGCGCGGTACGGTGGGGTTGATAGTTTACAAGCTTGCACGTAGCATGTAACCCGCACTGCGTGATGGGAGTTACCCCGATTTATCTGGTTGTCTAAGCGGTAGATTAAGCGAATAACTATATATATGTGAGAGTATATACACAATTCATATACTCATACTTTGTGCATGATTCATTAATCATTGATGTTTAAATAAGTTTGTGTATAAAAGTGGTCCTAGTTCTTTAGATGAAGCCTTTGAGTAGAAGTGTTTTTTTTTTTGTTTTTTCCATACAATGGTTATTCAATATTAGGTGGCTGGATGGTGTAGTTTGAAGCCCCTAGGGGCTTCATTACGCCACATCAGAGGCTCAATTGCGTCACATATGCGCAACGTAGACAAATGCTTTATTCAATAACTACCGGAAAATAAAATAACGCCCCTTTACTTAAAAAAAAGAAAAGGATAAAATATTCAATTGGGTGACGTAAAGGGGCCCCATCAGATCAGCCATTAACGCTCATTATTGTGACCACAATCGGTAAATGTTGCCCCCCTCCAAATGGCGCCTAGGAAATAGGGGAGGGGCACCATTTTGATGAAATGGCTGAGGTGGAGGGGCGTTATCCTTCTACACTAGTCAGCTTTAAGAGGTAGGACTGTCCCTTCTTCTTTTATTGCTAGTGATCTTCTAATGAACCATAAAAGGACGGGTTATGAAGATTCTTTTATTGTTCAATTACAGTAGTGAACCGTGTTGGCGATGGTTGCGTGAATTGTCACAGGTGTAGTGGGTGTTGCTAGACTTTCAGCATATCATAAATGTGCAAGTAAAAATAGGAAGTTTAGTAATGAACATTATGGCTACCAATTGGAAATTGAACATGGGTTCATTTAAGAGTACCGAATATTATGGCTATGATTTGGCAAAAATTCGATTCCATATTTGTTATATATGTAATTAGTTTAAAAGCTTCAAGCTAAACATTTTATGTAAGATAATCACTTTATTAAAACTTTCTAAAATCATTTAGGAAGATACTTAAAAGCTTACATATACGAGGGTACCACTTGGACAAATTATTGCATATCAATTAGTGAAATATTAGCAAGAGCAACAAAAATACCAATATCATAATTTGTCTTGCATCAATGCCCTATTGCAGTCTCGGTCTCAATGGAGTCTGTTACAATCTTCGTGTATACCTTCTCTACCACAAAATTTACTATTGCAGTCTCGGTCTCAATGGAGTCTATTACAATCTTCGTGTATACCTTCTTTACCATAAAATTTAAAAAATTATATCATTTAACTAAACAACAAACATAATATTAACAGGAAGTGATAAACAAACTAACTCAAATTGACTGACAAGGCTTATCTATTTTCTGCACCAACTTATCTCAAATTAATGTCAAGAATTCTTCAAATAAGATCCACTGCACACTTATGGTCTTTTGAAAAAATGTTCCATTTTGACCCGTAATTTAACAAGTTAATCAAAATTTATATGAATAAAACACATTAGTTACTTACCTATACAGTATGCCATGCATAACATAACAAACATGTTTATATAAAAGATATACAAAAAAGCAAACTTTATAAAATATAACATTAGACGCTCGTCACGGCTATTAGTTTGTTCAAATCAATATGTTTCTCATTGAAATTAATCTGCATTACCAAAATTGTTAAAAATAACATCATATATTAGATTTATATATAATATTAACTTTTATATAAAATATGAAAAACCATAAACTAACAAAGAACTAACCTTAGAAGTTTCATCCTTTGAAATTAGATTCAGATCTATGCCTATTTTTTTTAGCAAATGAAATATGTGTGTATTCTTACCTATTTATAGGACAAATGCTACTTGTGCATTTTAGAGTTTAAATTTAAATATTGTATTCCGCTTGATTCACTGTAAGATTCTTTCATCCTTTAAATTAGGAAGGTTTGTTGATAAAAAAAAATGTTTAATCAATTATTTAAAAAATATTTGACATACTTTTATCTTTTATACTGTTAAAAATATAAAAAGAAACCTAAAAAATAGGAAGATTTGTTGAGAATATCCAAAACTTATTTCTTGTGTCGTGCTTATGATAAAAAATTATTTAATTATAATGATCATAGTATTGTTAGTATTAGCACACTCATAATTATAATAATAAGAACAACTATATAACATTAAATTATTCGTCTTTTAGTGATTATCGTCATAGTTCTAGCAGATTTGTTAGTAGGGATATTAGGATTTGCATACCGTGTAAAACATTATACTTTCATTTTGTGATTGAGCAATGCAATGATCATTTATACATAAGGCATTTATTTCTTGTACATTTCAATCCACATGCCAATATTGAACAAGACAAACATTAAAACATAGACAAAAAAGAGGAGGTGTCATGGTATTTTTGAATGTTTTTAAAACATAATAGTTTAAAAGTTATGGTACGATTAAATAAAAGACTTCCTACTTTGTAAGGAGATGCGAGAAAAATGTAACTACTAATAAAAAATAAGAGAATTAAAATATAACTAAAATGAGGCACTGAAGTGTAAAAATGTTTGAATGACTATTTTATCCCCATTTTAAGGTTGTAAATGAAAATAAAGTTCTTAACTTTTGGGTATCTTAAATTACCCATTCCTCATATCTATACTATATTATAATGTATGAGGGAGTGGTGGTTTATGATACCTAAAAGTTAAGAACTTTACTTTCATTAACAACCGTAAAATGAGGGTACAATAGTCATTCAAACGCATTTACATTTTAATACCTTATTTTAGTTACTTTAATTCCCTCATATTTAGTTAGTCGTTACACATTTCTCTTATCCCCTGCAAAATTATAATTCTTTTATTTAATTATATCATAACTCTTAAACTATTATTTTTGGCTAAGTTGTACATCACGGGGTTTTGGGTTCATGTCTCAATCATTTCTGACCGTGACAGTCGATTCACCTCAAGATTTTCGCAATCACTCCAAGAAGCTTTAGGTACTCGTTTAGACATGAGTACGACCTATCACCCGCAAACGGATGGCCATTCAAACTCTTGAAGACATGCTCCGAGTTTGTGTGATCGATTTTGGTGGAAATTGGGACAATCTGCTGCTGGATGAGTTTTCCTACGACAACAGCTACCACACCAGTAACAAGGCCACTCCGTTCGAGGCCTTATATGGATGAAAATGTCGATCTCTATTATGTTGGGCAGAAGTCGGAGACAAACACTTGACTGGACCCGAGCTACTTTAAGAAACGACCAATAAGATTTTCCAGATCTGAGATCGTTTGAAAGCTTTTCACGACCGACAGAAGAGCTATGCTGACCGAATACGCAAGCCACTGGAATTTCAAGTTGGCGACAAAGCGTTCTTGAAAGTCTCACCTTGGAAAGGTGTACCCTATTTTGGCAAATGTGGCTATCTTAAATCGAGATACATAGGCCCATTCAAGATCCTAGCCAGGATTGGTCTAGTGGCCTATAAGCTCAAGTTGTCACAAAAGCTAAGTGGTGTTCATAACACTTTTCACGTGTCAAATCTCAAGAAATGTTTATCCGGCGAGTCACTAATCATTCCTCCCGAATAAATTCACATCGATGATCAACTCCACTTTATTGAGGAGCAAATCGAAGTGACGGACTGGAAAGTCCAAAAGTTGAGATAGAGACGAATCAAACTTGTCAAAGTCAGATGGAATTCCAAGCGCGGACCCAAATTCACTTGGGAACGAGAGGACCAGATGAAATGCAAGTATCCCACTCTTTTCCCGGAAGCTTCTAAATCCAAGGACTCAACTCAATTTTGCGGACGAAATTCCAAAAAACAAGGGGATATGTGACACCAGTCGATTTCCCAGGCCAATATCCGTACACGCTCTTTAAGACTATGTCATTTTATTCATGCATTAGACATTATTACATTAACTATGTCATCCCGAATCTAGCAAAGCCCAAACAATTTCAGGAATTCGTTATATTCTCCAACAATGTCCATTTACGCATGCAACATCCGATTATTCCGAAACAATTGGCAATGAACAATCAAGCCAAAGACATGCTCAACAGAGAGCAACAAAATATCCAAGTATTACGTACAATCGAAACAAGACTATACGTGACAATATCCAAATTGGAAACTACACAATTCCACACGTTATTTCATAGAGTTTTGTCATGGATCCAACTTTATCTAGAAAACATATGTAAATTGGAGTTTTACACAAGTACAAACATATGTATGGATTTCCACATGATATTTTATCTATTCAAAACTATGTTTTTATTACACATATACATGTTATCAATAAACAAGAACACAACTCTATATATATGTATATATATATATACACACAATCGAATTACATGTGTGTGTAAATATGATGGAGTTAAATAAACATATTATATATATAAACATACATATACACACGACACATATTCATATACATGGGAGAACAAAACAAAACTCTCTAACACACACACACACATATATATATATAGGGGAAGATTCAAATACAAAGTAATGAAAAGGTGTGAAGTGTGCGAAGGAATCTCCACCTTCTATTTTGACATGGTTAATTTTTACATGGGAGGACATTTTTGTCTTTTTTACTTCTTGACTCATAAAGCCACTTCCCCCATGATTTTTAAACAGCTATAACTTTTTCATATGATAATATTTTTTTTTAAAAAATTACGCCGTATTAACAAGCGTTTCGTTTCTTTAATTTGAGTAGCCTAGCACTATAGTTTTCTTAATTTTTAAAAACTGGTACGTAATTTCACATTCAAGTATTTGGTATGTGATTTTAGGTGTAGCCCAACTATGTGAATGTGGTACGTGATTTTAGCTATAGGGTATATGATACATGATTTAAAGTGTATGGTCAAATGTGGGCATCTGATACGTGATTATCGTCATTACATAATATGGTACGTATCTTCACATTAAAGTATTTTGTGGCCGGTTCAAATACAAAGTAATGAAAACGTTCGAAGTGTGCGAAGTACATAATAATTACATAATGCTTTCATGAACATACAAAAGCATTACGTAATTATTATGTACTAGTAGGGATTCTATCTATGGTACGTAATTTTGGTACGTGATTTTAGTTATGGAACTAGTAGTGATTTTGTATATGGTACATAATTTTGTATGTTACGTTTTTTAGGGGTATGGAAAATTGTTTTGTAAAGTTTTGAATGATTATGTTTATGGTATGTGATTTTGGTAATAAAACTATAATGTTTATGTATATAATGGAACTATAATGATTATGTATATGGTACGTGATTTTGGTAATGAAGTAGTAATGATTCTGTCTATGGTAAGTAATTTTGTATGTTACGTGACTTCGCACACTTCGCACATTTTTGTCACCTTTTACGATAACCAGCCCCAAATTTGTCATACACATAGAGATAGAATTACGTATCAGATTCTCACCTTTAGCCATACACCTAAAATCACGTATGAGATACTCTACAGCTAAAATCACATACCAGATTCCACAGTTTGGCTTACACCTAAAATCACGTACCAGATACTTGAATGTGAAATTACGTACCTATTTTTTAAAATTAAGAAAACTATAGCACTGGGCTGCTCAAATTAAAGAGAACGATACACTCGTTAATACGGTGTGTTTTTTTAAAAAAAATATTGTCGTATGAAAAAGTTGTAGTCGTTTAAAAATCATGGGGGGGGGGGGGGTTTAGAGGCAATTAACGAAAATACCCTTTTGTTTCTTTGTATAATTAATTATATAACCAAAATTGATCAGGTGCTTTTTAGTCAAAATCTTCAAATGAATGGTGGAGATGCCTTCACACACTTCGCACCTTTTGAGCCCCTTTTACAACAACCGCCCCTATATATATATATATATACACACACACACACACACACATATGTGTGTTGAAACAAAACAAAACAATATTATATGCATACATACATCCATACAATATATATATATATACATGTGTATTGAAGCTCAAAACAATATGCATATATATACACACACCCACCGCATACATATATACATATGTGTGTGATCTTTTGAATCAATGTATGCATACACACACATACACTACCTTACAAACAAGCACCCTAACCCACCATAACACCAACATGGAGCCTTTAGCCACCCTACTACATTGATCCTCATGTTTGTTGACTTCCAAAAGTGATGAACCATGTCCCAAGAATCGGCTTACAAAATCCCAAGGAAAGCATGCTTTTCAAATGTCAAATAATTGTATCAAAATGACATGTAACTTTTTGGCCATCAAGTCCCATGGAGGTTGACCATCCAAAGATAACCATCACTCCCACACCCCCCTCTCTCTTTCCACTACATATAGGGTTGATTACCCTTTTATGTTTCCCACATCACAACACAAAACAATCAAACTCCCAAACACTTACATTCCTTTTCCCCTCTTCTCTTCCTTATTCTCAGCCCGAAACCAAAAAAGCCCACCCGAACCCTTTCTCAATCACAACTCACCACCACTATCATTAACCAAGCGTGTTCGAGCATCTAGAGGTTATATTGTGGAAACAAACATAAAGGATTCATCACCTGTAAGACCCTCAAATCCGACGGGTCAAACAGTTGGGATTCAAAGACTAAAACCATAATTAATACTTAAGAAGTCTTATTTTATTATCAGAAAACACGCAACGGAAAGTAAATGTTTAAATTATTCAAACATGAAATTCCCCACAATGGGTCAAAGCATATTTGTAAAACAAAAACAATAAGTTTAGAAAAGAGTTTTCTAGCAATAAAGTAGTCTCTTCTTATCCGAAATGTCAACCGCCTCTGAGTAGTCCCGCAGCATGCCAAGGCATCCCTTTTCTTCTTCAAATACCTTAACCTCAGAGTTAACAATAAGCGCAAACCGCCAATTTTTTCCTTAAGCAAAAATGTAAAGTCTTGAATAAGTGCAATCCGCCTACTTAGCATAAGACTTTATCTTAATTCTCTAATAAGCGCATTTCGCCTATTTGTCACAAAACTACAACAAGTCTACATAAGCGCATATCGCCTACTAAGACTCAAACAATAACTATAAATCAGAGCAGGCGTACTGTAAGACTAGCATAACTCAATTTATAATACCAGGTAACCGTCATACATAGTTTATATATATATATATATAAATATAAATATATATTAACACATTTAACCTAACAAGTATAACTCAAGGCAAGTCCCGATCTAACAAGCAAGGTTTCAAATACGTGGCCAAGACATTAAGCGCATTTTGCTTATTAAATAAAAAAAACCTAAGCCACACTTTAATCAAGACAATAGTCTATTCAAATTTATATAATAACACATATTACTCAAGCCATATATTAACACATTAGGCGCATTCCGCCTACTCACGTTTCATGCCAAAATAATATAGATATGAGTTCACAAAAATATTTATAACTTTATAAAAATATTTATTTTTGTGACTTCATAAAAATAATCATACTGGTTTAGCATGCACGTCAGCTCAAAATATTTAATAAAATATTAATTAAAAGAGTGGGCATAAGAACTCACCAGAAATATGAGAAACAGCGGATCCTATGATGGCTTCAACAACTCTATTATAGGCATGGCATCCTTTATAATATTATATACTAATTCTCATGTCCGAATGCGGTTTCCATGCACCGTCCATTGTTGAATTAACTATCAATACCCATTGTTAATATGACCATCTCATAGCTAAGACACCATCATATTATCAAGTAAAATAAATCTTTTGAACCCCATCGAGACCTCCTCATTACTTACCAAAATATAAAGGGGATCCCATGTAGGGATGAGCTCGGGACGGTATCGGTACCAATCGATACTGATCCCGAAAATACCGATCCCGAAAATTTCAAAAACCCAATACCGATACCGATACCGAAAACATACGGTACGGTACGGTATCGGTTCGGTATCGGTACGGTACCGGTATGGTATCGGTATTTTACCTTAAAATACCGATACCATTCTGATCCCGTACCGATACCGAAAATACCGAAACCGAAAACCTCTAAATGTGAATACCGATACCGATACCGAACACCTTTAGTTCGGTACGGGATCGGTTCGGGATCGGTATCGGTTCGGTATTCGGTGCAAAATGCTCATCCCTAATCCCATGCATAAATACACATACTTACATGACTTTTATCCCTCACAACCTAATTTGTCGTGTCTTCTCCACATGAAAGACTCCAAATCAAGAGAAAGAGTCGTCGCCTTTTACCATTGACATCATCACCACGATCCATCCAAGCCACCACCTTCATTGGACCGTAATCAACAACCAGCACCAAGACCATTTATAATAGACATAAAACCATGGCTAAAAAAACCCAAGACATAACCTGCACGCACAACATAACCCACCATGACGACCTCGACTCATCAAAGCTAATTCTAAACATTCATGTAGCCGGACATGTCGCGCGACTCCGTGACTCCAGCAACCACAATTCACTGTTGTAGACCACGTATGGAACTCGGAGTTTGATCGAGTGAAGCCCACTAAGCCATGAGTTCCTTTGTCGTTTCGCTGACCCCTCATCTCTGAAACATATCCCGACCGGACCAAGAGAATCCGTGGTTCGTTTACCATGTTAAGTGAAACACAAGAGAAAGTATGATATATATATATATATATACAACATACGGTTATCTACCTTGAATCGCAATTAGACGACCGGATGCACCACGAACCATCACCGTGAATGACCATGTCGTCTCCCTTTCTCTGGACGCCTATCTTTCTTCCGAGAGTATCTTTGGTTAATCTTGATGAACTTGTTATGTATCCATGAAGATGGAAGCCATGGAATGAAGATGATGATGTATATAGTGTTGTGGTTTAGAGGTTGATATCCTTCTTGGTCTCATTCGCAAAAGAAGAATGAGATGGAGCCGTTTTTAAATTCTTGTCGGCACTAGGTTTTACAAATGGTGAAGATGACCACCAAATTTACCGTTTGGCCCCTATTTTTCCTCCATGTTACATAAAGTTCTCAAAGTTACACTTAAGACCCCGTAAACCTATCCAAGTGCCAAAAATTTTTTGATGGTTTACACTTAAGTTTCAAGTTAAATCATGGATCAAAGTTAACAAAATAATCCATCAAGGTTCCATTTAAATAATATCTACGCGTTAAAACCCATCAACGGTTCAATTTAAAACAATCACTGGGCCTCTAAGTCCATTTAGTAAAACCTTACGAATCGAACTCGATAACAAACATACTCCATAAAAATCCAACTAGTCGCCTTTGTCCAATAATTATTTGGTGAATTTCGGAATGTTACAAGTCTACCCTCCTTATAATAGGATTCGTCCTCGAATCCTCTTGGATAGGGAACCACCAAACGTGATGTTTTAAGGATAACCTGCTAAAGATATATTAACTACGGGTACAGATGAATTGCATTCTACACAAGACAGAACATCCATATGATCATTTTTTTTGTTACAACTCAGAACAGAAAAGTAACAATCATGACCCAAAACCGATACTATAGATTAGAGTAGGCATATCCCACTTCTATCATAGCCTAGTTTATAAGGTCAGGTAGTCGCGAAACACAACAACTACTCATACGGAGGCATCCAAATAGTGGCGTGATGGCTATTGTTATATGAAAACTCCGCCAAGGGGGTAGTTGATACTCCCAGCTACCGCCGAAATCAATAATGTATACTCGAAGCATATCTTCGAGAGTTTGGATGGTTCTTTCCGACTGACCATCCGTCTGCGGGTGATACGCGGTGCTGATGTGCAACCCAGTACCCATTCATGTAGAACGAGTGTCTCTATCATAAACAATAACACTGGCACACCGTGCTTAGATACAATCTCTCGAAGGAACAATTCTATCAACCTTTCGGAGTTAAAGGTCCCCCATATCGGCAAGAAGTGAGTAATCTTTGTCAACCAATCCACCACCACCCAAGTGGTGTCAAACACCTTTGGCGTACGGGGTAGCTTAGTGATGAAATACATAGTAAGATGCTCCCACTCCCATTCCGGTACCTCTAAAGGTTGAATAGACGGTTTTCTAATGTTCTGCTTTAACTTGTAAACAAGTCAAACACCTACTCGCATAAGTTGCTACCACATACATCATTGTCGACCACCAATAGTTCTTCTTAAGATCTTTCGGATGATTAGAATAGCGGGTTTTGTGTGCCTCCTCCATGATTTTATCCCTAAACCCACCATATCGAGGTATCCACATCCGGCCTTTTATGGACATAACCCCATCCAAAAGTCCAGATGATCCGCTCCGTCATGATCCGCTCCACCTGTAAGGCTTCATTCTGAACACTAGATATATGCTTCCCCATATCCAGTTTCAAAATAAGCTGACAAGACTTCACCTGAGTGGGTCTATGCCTCTTCTTTTGGCTCAACGCGTCTGCCACCACGTTAGCCTTTCCTGGGTGATACAAAATCTCCACATCCTAGTCCTTGATTAATTCCAACCACCTGCGCTGCCTCATGTTAAGGTCCTTCTGCTCAAAGAAATATCTCAAACTCTTATGGTCGGTATTAATGGTGCAAGGAGCCCCATATAAGTAATGTCTCTGCGCGTTAAATGCAAAAACAACGGCTGCTAACTCCAAATCATGAGTCGGGTAATAAATCGCTTGGGGTTTCAGCTGGCGTGAGGCATAAGCTATCACCTTACCGCGCTGCGTAAGTACACACCTAAGACCCCTAAGTGATGCGTCCGAATAAACCGCTAGATCCTCCGTCCAATCCGACAAGGCTAGGATCGGTGCATGTGTCAAACTTGTAAGGCCCGCAATTCGAGTGTCAAACTTTTCTTTACCATAAGAAACGAGTTCTCTTGGTCCGAGTCCTAAACAAATATCGCCGCATTCTTAGTCAGTTTAGTCAGTGAGCTATCTTGGAGAAATCATGTACGAACCTCCGATAACAACCTGTCAAACCTAAGAAGCTACGAATCTCAGCCGGTGATTTTGGTGTAGCCCAGTTCATCACTACCTCCACCTTTGTGGGATCTACCATGGTACCGACGGAATTAATGACATGACCCAGAAATTGACCCTCATGCAACTAGAAAGCACACTTTGAGAATTTAGCGTAAGGTTTCTCATTCCTCAAAGTTTAAAGAACCTATTCAAGATGTAGAGCACGGTCTTCTTCACTTTTGGAATATATGAGAATGTCATCAATAAAAACAATAACCGAATGGTCGAGCATCGGCCTAAAAACCCGATTCATCAAATCCATGAATGCCGCGGGCGCGTTAGTCAAACCATGGTACCAACTTGTAAGACCCGCAAAACTGGCGCACCCCAAGGTGAGATACTCAGTCTAATAAACCCTTTCTCGAGCAAATCCCCCAATTGAGATGAGAGTTCTTTCATTTTTGCAGATGCAAGTCGGTAAGGTGCCTTGGCAATAGGTTTAGCTCCCGACACGAGGTCTATCAGGAATTCAACCTCACGGTCCGGTGGAAACTCGGCCAAATCATCAGGAAATACATCCAGGTAACCTCGTACTACGGGGACATACCCCAGCTTAGGGACATCAGCCCCCACATCCAAGACTTGCGCCAAATATGCCTTACACCCGCGCTGCAACATTTTCGTCGCTTTAAGCATAGAAAAACCCGAGGTAATGAGCAACTATCATCCCTATGAATAGTAATACGATTCCCACTAGGAGCTGTAAGTCGCACAAGCCTCTGCCCGCATACAATGTTGAGCATCCATGGTAGCCAGCCAGTCCATCCCAATAATAACATCAAAGCAACCCAATGACATTAAGTACAAGAGGGTAGGAAGACTTAGTCACAAGGAATGAATTTCCTACCGCAACCTCGTACCTGATTAAATGTCTAGTATCCTTGGGATCTATCTAACCCAATACAAAAGGTGATAGACACAACCCATACTAAACATTCACGACAAAACCGTCACATGATCGGTCACCAGACATATTCAGGATGTGTAAAGTAAGGGTAAACTTCTAATAACGTTGATCAGGTGTTATTAGCTGTTTACTTTACTTTAGTCACCCTAAACACAGCATATTATGATCACATTAACAATTCTGCCATCACAAATACACATAGCATTTATCTATTATACATTAAAGGTTTGCAATTACCCATCGAAGAAGGGAATTCTACCCTACCTCAAAACACAAGAACATAACACCCTTATGAATTATTGCACTTAAGCACTCAATAAGGGCCATCATAACATACTTAAACCAAAATAGGTATTGGGTTTCCTTCTGACACTTTATGTATCAAAGTGTTCAACGAGAAGCATTCCAACCTACGTATCATGCATTATACACTACATAATAAATTTCCCATACCACATCAAAATGTAAGGGCACTAACCGTCCATTTATGACTTCATGCTGTTAAGCATCCAATGAAGTATATATATATATATATATAAACATACGTCTAAACTAAGGATTACCTCTTGACGTGCAGCTACCCAGCAGTTGACATTTCTTAGTAATAGTTTGGTCCCATACCAAATTCGAGTTCGAGCACAAACTGCCCGAATCCCTCGAACCCTTGCTCTGATACCAACTTGTAAGACCCTCAAATCCGACGGGTCAAACAGTTGGCATTCAAAGACTAAAATCATAATTAATACTTAAGAAGTCTTATTTTATTATCAGAAAACACGTAGCGGAAAGTAAATGTTTAAATTATTCAAACATGAAATTCCCCACAATAGGTCAAAGCATATTTGTAAAACAAAAACAATAAGTTTAGAAAAGAGTTTTCTAGCAATAAAGTAGTCTCTTCTTATCCGAAATGTCAACCACCTCTGAGTAGTCCCGCAGCATGCCAAGGCATCCCTTTTCTTCTTCAAATACCTAAAATCAATCTAACGTGTATGCAAAAGTCAGCTACGCTGAGTGAGTTCAAGTTTTAAAAATTTATATAAACAAGTAGTTTGTTAATTTAAGAATTAACAAAATACCTTAACCTCGGAGTTAACAATAATCGCAAACCGCCAATTTGTTCCCTAAGCAAAAATGTAAAGTCTTGAATAAGCGCAATCCGCCTACTTAACATAAGACTTTATCTTAATTCTCTAATAAGCGCATTTTGCCTATTTGTCACAAAACTACAACAAGTCTACATAAGCGCATATCGCCTACAAAGACTCAAACCATAACTATAAATCAGAGCAGGCGTACTGTAAGACTATCATAACTCAATTTATAATACCAGGTAACCGTCATACACAGTTTATATATATATATATATATATATATATATATATATATTAACACATTTAACCTAACAAGTATAACTCAAGGCAAGTCCCGATCTAACAAGCAAGGTTTCAAATACGTGGCCAAGACATTAAGCGCATTTCGCTTATTAAATAAAAAAAACCTAAGCCACACTTTAATCAAGACAACAGTCTATTCAAATTTATATAATAACACATATTACTCAAGCCATATATTAACACATTAGGCGCATTCCGCCTACTCACGTTTCATGCCAAAATAATATAGATATGAGTTCACAAAAATATTTTTAACTTTATAAAAATATTTATTTTTGTGACTTCATAAAAATAATCATACTGGTTTAGCATGCACGTCAGCCCAAAATATTTAATAAAATATTAATTAAAAGAGTGGGCACAAGAACTCAACAGAAATATGAGAAACAACGGATCCTATGATGGCTTCAACAACTCTATTATAGGCATGGCATCCTTTATAATATTATATACTAATTCTCATGTCCGAATGCGGTTTCCATGCACCGTCCATTGTTGAATTAACTATCAATACCCATTGTTAATATGACCATCTCATAGCTAAGCCACCATCATATTATCAACTAAAATAAATCTTTTGATCCCCATCGAGACCTCCTCATTAATCACCAAAATATAAAGGGGATCCCATGTAGGGATGAGCTCGGGATGGTATCGGTACCAAATCGATACCGATCCTAAAAATACCGATCCCGAAAATTTCAAAAACCCAATACCGATACCGAAAACATACGGTACGGTATCGGTTCGGTATCGGTACAGTACCGGTATGGTATCGGTATTTTACCTTAAAATACCGATACCATACCGATCCCGTACCGATACCGAAAATACCGAAACCGAAAACCTCTTAATGTGAATACTGATACCGAACACCCTTGGTTCGGTACGGGATCGGTATCGGTATCGGTTCGGTATTCGGTGAAACCATTAAGCCATGAGTTCCTTTGTCGTTTCACTGACCCCTCATCTCTGAAACATATCCCAACCAGACCAAGAGAATTCGTGGTTCATTTACCATGTTAAGTGAAACACAAGAGAAAGTATGATATATATATACACAACATACGGTTATCTACCTTGAATCACAATTAGACGACCGGATGCACCACGGACCATCACCGTGAACGACCATGTCGTCTCCCTTTCTTTGGACGCCTATCTTTCTTCCGAGAGTATCTTTGGTTAATCTTGATGAACTTGTTTTGTATCCATGAAGATGGAAGCCATGGAATGAAGATGATGATGTATATAGTGTTGTGGTTTAGAGGTTGATATCCTTCTTGGTCTCATTCGCAAAAGAAGAATGAGCTGGAGCCGTTTTTAAATTCTTGTCGGCACTAGGTTTTACAAATGGTGAAGATGACCACCAAATTTACCGTTTGGCCCCTATTTTTCCTCCATGTTACATAAAGTTCTCAAAGTTACACTTAAGACCTAGTAAACCTATCCAAGTGCCAAAACTTTTTTCATGGTTTACACTTAAGTTTCAAGTTAAATCATGGATCAAAGTTAACAAAATAATCCATCAAGGTTCTATTTAAATAATATCTACGCGTTAAAACCCATCGACGGTTCAATTTAAAACAATCACTGGGCCTCTAAGTCCATTTAGTAAAACCTTACGAATCGAACTCGATATCAAACATACTCCATAAAAATCCAACTAGTCGCCTTTGTCCAATAATTATTTGGCGAATTTCGGAATGTTACATCACCTTCACTTGTTTTCGGTTTCATTCAATCGGTATGACAAAAACTTTCTTTTTCTTGCCGATGTCAAGGTTCACCCGATTCCATATACACAATTACACACTAACAACCTATATCAAGTTATGGATGATAAAACATACAAAAACTTGAAGCTGTGCATCTTATATATACACGCATACATATGTTATATATATGTTAAATATATACACGCACACGTGTATATACACACATACATACTCGTATACATGTGTACGAGTGTATGCGTGTGTGTGTGTGTATAGAGTCGAACAAGAGACATAAAATCGACTTGTGAACTCAAACATACACTTATACAAACTCTTGTATTTAAGAAGCATATGTTAATTGGACCAAACATGTGTTAACTACTCTTTTAACATAAGAATTCTAAAACATGTGTTAACCTTCCTTTTAGCATAAGAACTTTAACATGTGTAAACTACTCTTTTAGCATAAGAATTCTAAAACATGTGTTAACCTTCCTTTTAACATAAGAACTTTAACATGTGTTAACTACTCTTTTAACATAAGAATTCTAAACCATGTGTTAATGGTTTGTCTGGTTTGAGTAATAAAAAAGATGTCATTTTTCCCAATGCCAAAAACATGATGGGTTAACCCCAAAACATTGGTTTTGGGAAAAAGACTGATTTTTACTAAACCTTTAAACAAGTTTTAAATTTATAAGTAAATGATATTTACTTGGAAACTAAAACCAACCCATAGGCAGAGAACCTGGCGTGTATAGTATAGATTTCTAGGGTAAATACCGAGTATCGTATTTCAAAGAACACACTTTCCCATACTCAACCTTTTATCACGTTAACTAATCGGGTTTGAAAAAAAAAATAAAACGGAGGGGTTCTAAAAGAAAAATAGGTTTTGAAAAAAAGTTTGGTTTTAAAATAAAAAGATAACAATAGTAGAGATACTAAACATGCACATTTTGGGGACCCTCCGTATAAGTAGTTAATTTTATTAATAAAAGTAATATTAAGTTTAATTATTAGTGTGGAGGACAGGGGTGAACGGCTCCTTCAGAGTTGGGGATGAGAAAAGAATTATATAAGGGATGACGTTCTGGCAACTCTGTGGGTCACGCACAGGGGAAGTGTACGAGTCCCCATAAATATGTCTTCGGACTATTGGCTCATAAGCCGTCGTTCTCCTGATGACAATGTGGTTAACGAACTCACACTGCCTAGTAGTGTTTTGGAAAGTTTGAGTCCTGCTTTTTGGTACTTCCCAAACCACCGCCAAGCCACTCGTTTAAGAACTGAGTCATCTTATTTATCTTCTTAAATTAATATAAAGGCTTAACTTCCGACCAGGAACACCATGCACCTCACTTAGCTCTCGCTTTCCGTACTGAAGGATCTCTCTTAGAGTCAGCCTAGGCGACATGTATCCTCCGTTGGTTAAAGACGTTGTACTAACGAGAACTAGATAAAATATCCTTGTTTAATTTATCCATATTACTATATTAAAGAAACTCGATGGATGTAAAGGTAATTTTACCCATATTTTAAGATGGCATGCCAAAAGTCTTGTGCTTAAAATGCAAATGTCATCAAATTCTTTACCATTTTACCCTTTTTTGTAACAATGTTGGGTACTAATACTAACTATCGTTAAATTTTCTGTTAACTTTAGTTAAAGTGATAAAAATGCCTTTTTATAAACTAGAGGGACCATTATGTAATAAACTTCATTTACAAAACCCTTAGTACCCAAACATGAAACTTTAGAGAAACCACATGGACTAACCATGTAATTAACTCATTATTTTATTAAATGTATTTATTTTTAAGATTTATAATTAAATAAGGAATATTTAATTAAAACATATTGTTTTATTAAATATATTTATCCCATTATTTATAAAAATAAATACACTTTTAAGATAGATAAAACGTTCTAAATGTTATTAATTTACTTATGGATTTTAATGAAATTCAAACATGATTTTTACCTTGTAGGTCCAAACCTACCAAGCCCACCAGTTCTTGAAGAAGAAAAAAATATCTTTCTTTTTTATTTATAAAAATTCAACTTCTGTTTGTTTCTATCTTTTTTAATTTTCTTGAATTGGGTTTGCATCTTTTTGGCCAAAAATAACACTTAATTCAATCACATAAAGAAAACATTTTTATAAGTTAAATCCAAGTTATTAGATTAATAGTTGTAACCATAACACAAGTCCATCCAACATTAAGTTAAATGTTTTCTTTATGGTTACAACTAGGGATGAGCTCGGGACGGGATCGGTACGGTACCGATACCGATCCCGAAAATACCAAAACCGAAAATTGCCAAAAACCAATACCGATCCCGATCCCGAATATATCGGTTCGGTATCGGTACCAATACCGATCGGGATCGGTATTTTCGGTATAATACCGAAAAAATACCGAAAATGAAAAGGTCCAAAACAGCCCATTGAACCTGCAGATCCTCAAAAATGTAGATTCATGCAATACTTTCCGAAATCATTATTATGAGCAACAACTAATACAACAATAAAGCATACACGGAATACATTATATTTGATTGTTCCTCAAAAATGTGATAACAATGAAAATTTTTTCTAGATATAAACTTAAACTGATAAAATCTCTTCAAAGCAAGCTAAGATAAATATCATAGCTAATAAGCAACAGAAATAATAACAACAAAAGATGTAAGTATTAAATAACTTATTTGAATGAAAAGAAAAGAGAAACGGAAGCTTGGCGCTTTTGTATTAAGTGCATTACTGAGTTATACCAAAATAGACTACCTCAAGGAGAATGAATCCCATGAAAGAAACAATCCAAAAATGAGACAACTTTGATATAGTTGAAGTAGTTTCAATGTATTCAACTCTCTTTTGAGCCAACCAATGCAAAGATTTGATGAGTAAAAGAGCAGTAACCATGCCAAGAAACGTAACAGGAAAATCATGCTGGAATATAGTTATCGCAAAAAAAATCTCCAAAACTTCTGGCCATGATTGCTCATTCAATCTCTCAACCTTTGCTTCCATAAGACAGCCAAGAAATACTAGTTTTGTTTTTGTGAGCTGCCACATAATGCAAATTATCACCAAACCCATGATGAAAAGAAGCACTACAGATATGGGAGGTATTTCTTATAATTTTGGTATTTTCTTTCTTTTCGGTATACAATCGGTATCAAAACCTTCGGTATTCGGTATTATTTTTGGTATTTCGGTATTCGGTATTATTTTCGGTATTACCGATAAAATCCCGTCCCGATACCGTGTAGTACCGATCCAGAAAAACGTGAAATGTAGGTACCGATATCGAATACCCTCGGTTCAGTACAGGATCAGTTCGGGACGGGATCGGTTTCGGTATTCGGGACTATTTGCTCATCCCTAGTTACAACTATTAATCTAATAACTTGGATTTATTGTTATAAATAATGGGATAAATATATTTAATAAAACAATGTTTTAATTAAATATTCCTTATTTAATTATAAATCTTAAAAATAAATACATTTAATAAAATAATGAGTTAATTACATGGTTAGTCCATGTGGTTTCTCTAAAGTTTCATGTTTAGGTACTAAGGGTTTTGTAAATGAAGTTTATTACATAATGGCCCCTTTAGTTTATAAAAAGACATTTTTACCACTTTAACTAAAGTTAACAGAAAATTTAACGATAGTTAGTATTAGTACCCAACATTGTTACAAAAACAAACCTTAATGCCCATTTTCGTTACAAAAACTAAACCATGGGCCCTAAAGAAGTTAAAAAGTTTCTTAGTACCTTAAGGCGTTATTACATGAAAACCACAGAGCAACACCCGGAGTAAGATCAATGTCGAACTCAACCTGAAGATAGGGAGGGAGACCAGGTAAATCATCGGGAAAATCACGAACCACCAGGATATCCTCGATCTTCTTCTCATCGTCAGTCGAAACAGAAACAAGTGCCAGAATGGCCGAATAACCCTTTCGAAGATACTTAAGGGCTTTCATACTAGAAATGATACTCAGCGGAGCACCGCTCTTCTCACCATGAACCGAAAGAGTCTCTCCATCAGGGAGAGGGATCCGAATAACCTTATCGAAACAAACGAACTCTGCACGATACAACGACAACCAATCCATGCCCACAACGACATCGAAACTACCCAGTGATACCGGCATAAGGTCAATGGGGAACGACAAACCCGACAGTTCTAAGCGACATTCCCTAAAAACATGTGTCGCTTCGATTTTGTTACCGTCAGCCAATTCTATCAAGTACGTAGCCTCTAAGGGTGTTGGTATTATATCTAGCAATCGACTAATGTCCACAGATATGAAACTCTTATCGGCACTAGAATCAAACAAAACAAAGACATAGCGATCATTAAGAAGGAACGTACCGGTAACTGTGTCTGGATCCTGCCTAGCCTCTGCAGATCCAATGACGAAAGCATGCGCAATCCCGCAGCCGCCTCCATTGTTCTCGTTACCGTTCCCGCCCTTCCCATTCTCGCTTTGTCTTAGCTTGGGACAATCACGCTTGAAATGCCTCGTGTCACCACAATTATAGCACCCCCTGCTTTCCTGGAGTCCCCTGAGCAGCAGGAGCAGGAGCAGCAGCAGCAGCAGGAGCCTGAGTCGATGTGAGTGACACCCTGCAAGACTTAGCAAGATGTCCCAACTGATGGCACCGATGACAACGAGTCCGATCACAACTTCTAGAGTGATGAAAACCACACTTGTTACACTTGGTATGCTTCCCAACATACCCACCCGACTTCTGCTCCGAAGATGACCCAGACGAATCATACTTCTTCACCGGCTGAGATGGTGTTGGCATGGCACTCTTCCCCACGTTATCCCACTTTCTCTTGTTCCCTTCAGAACCCTTCACAGTAGTACCCTTAGGAGGCAAAACACCTTCTGCCACCTTCAGGTTAGTCATCCGATGAGCCGATCGGACAACTTCAGCAAGTGTGGGAAGATTCTCGGCAGCCACCAACCCTGCTATCTCCGGCACCAACCCAGAAATGTAATGCTTGATGCTCCTATACTCTGGTGTGTGCAAGTCAGGGCACAACACCGCTAACTCGTTCCGCCTCACTGTATACTCCTCTATCTCCGACCCAACCATCTTGTAGTTCCAGACCTCATGTTCCAACTTCTGTACTTCCTCCCTAGGACAGTACTCACTCTTCAGCAGATGCACAAAATCCGCCCAAGGCACAGCAATAGCCTCCCCCAAACCCATGTTCTGAGTAGTAGCATTCCACCATGACAATGCTGGCCCCTCAAATGTCGCAGTAGCATACTTAACCAGGTCCCCAGCGGGACAGTTACACATCACAAACACGGACTCGACCTTCTCCAACCATCGGAGCAGTCCCACCGCTCCCTCAGTCCCATCAAAGTTATGGGGCTGACAGTCCCGAAACTTCTTATAAGAACACTGAGGTGGAGGTGGATTGACAGAAATACCTGAGACATGACAGACGAATAAAACACAAAAGAAAGGACATGGCACCCAGGAATGAGGCAGAGTTGATAGAAATCAACTCACCACCCATAGCATTAAGTCCGGCCTGGAAAGTAGCCATGGCCATATTTACTTGTTGTTGCAACAAGTTGTTCAGTTCTTCCTGGGTCATGTTGATGTTACCACGACCATCGCCGCCACCACGGCCACCGCCGCCACCACGACGTCCACCACCACGAGCACCAAACATGATCTGACAATCAAAAATCGAAGGATTCAGATTCACCTCTAGTGCTAACCACTAGAAATTGCAAGAGTTAAACCTAGGGACAAATCCAGGACTGTACATCTAAACTCAAAGTCCACTGGGATTTTCATGCATTGCAGTTTATGATTTCGTGTGCACCCGAAATGATAAACTGCTCTACATGGTCCTCCAAATGTACTCCTAGTTCAAACTCCGGTCACCAAATATTGTCACCTAGTAACGTGTTACGATAGGTGTAAGTGTAAGAGAGCATGTGTGTGCAAGAGTCAACTAGTCAGTCCCTTCATCTTCAAATCCCGAAGAAGAAGGCAAGAGTAGGTAAGAACACAAGTAAGAGTCGTTGATGTAACACAGAAGTATGATGATATAAAGACACCCCGACCAGGTTAGTACGTATCCCACTAAGCGACTCAAAGTATGTGACCGTCTAGTGTGTGTGACTCGGCTATAGACTAGACTCTACATGCAGTCCTAGTTCACTATAACCATTGGCTCTGATGCCAATCTGTCACACCCTCAAATTTCCACTTGCGGAGTTTTACCGCGAGGCGTTTGACGAACCAGGATCTAAGTCAATGGTCACAATAAACAACACTATATGAAATATGTAACTCAAAACATAGTTCTCATAATTTATAAAACTGTAGCGGAAGCATTTAATCAGTACAAAACCAAATACCAACGTGTTCAAAACATTTGTTTCGAAGTATGATACTAAGCCTAGACGCCAATGCAGACTCGTGCGCCTAGTCTGTTTCTGCTACCTTAGCGACCTGAGAAAAACATGCCAAAACAACGTCAACATATAATGCTGGTGAGTTCACAGGTTTGTTCAAAATGTTACCAAAGTGTTACAAAATGTTACCAAGTTTCAGCCTGTCCATACTATATCAATGTTACCAAAGCACGCTAGCTAGGCGTATGTTTTGTTACTACTACGATTGGAAAACCATTACTAGACTGTAACGAGTGTTTAGCAAGTTCGAGACAATATGCACCCGCCCGACCCTCCAAGCCATCGAGTGGGGCCTGTCAAACCCAATAGATCTATCTACATTTCCCCCGTTGTGCATCCCCGCACATTCGTGGTTTCCCCGGGACTTTCAAAGATCGTATAGCAACGTAAAGTTAAATCATAGTATGACATATGTTACCCAAATAAGTTTAGCGCATGTTTTCTCCCCCAAAAGTAAAAGCAGTAAAAGTGGGGTCGTGAACTCACCTTAGGTTGTGTTCTGCAATAATATAAGAAAGCCAAGTATACACAGATTACACACAAGGTTCAAGAATAAAACTAATCAAGTATACACAGACCGACCCGACATCCTGTTGGTGACCCATTACCTAAACTAATCAAGTATAGACAGATTACACACAAGGTTCAAGAATAAAACACTTAGTTTGCATCAAAATTCTCATTTTTGATTGTATAGGGTCGAACCAGAGCTTTACAGTTCCATTTTCGCCCCTTTTTGCCACGTTCGACCCTTTTTGAGCCACGTTCAACCCAAATAAGATAGATTCGACCAATCTAATGTCCAGGTTCGACCCTGGAGTACACCTTCGACCCCACGACTGGTCGAAGGTGCCCAGGTTCGACCCTGGCAGGATGCTCTTCCACAAAACGCTTCAAAAACATCCGCAAATATCACCAATCACAGCAGTCAAGTATGAGTAACATATCCCCACAAAACCCCACCAATTTTGCCCCAAAACCTGTTCGCTTTAATCCTTTCCTAAAATGGAAAAAATTATGGAAATGTCACATCATGCATGAAATCTTTACCCAATTTGGAAACTTTTCGAAATCCTTTCATAATCATCTTAACATGCTCAGTTTAATTTGTATATGAAAACCCCCAATAGTTTTATTGATAATACTATCACGCAACAAGCCCTAGATTTATCAAAATCCCCAAATTTGACATAACATCATCATTCATCTAATTGTAACCTTAAACAATCATATACCTACAATAATAGCAGCCCTAGATCATGTTTCTATCATTAGCACAACAACAAATCATTAAACAACATATAATATCACATAACACATAATTAACATATTTTATTGATATGAAAACCTATGTTTAATGATAAGGTTTAGGTTTAGGAAGATGTTTAAAAGGTTTTTAATCATAAAAACATCCTTAGAACATATCTGGACATTTAGGTTAGATGAAAACGAAAATGCTTTAAAAAGGGTTTAGGATTAAGAACACACCTTGGATTCTTGATTAGATGTTGTTTGTAGGTTAGATTATGAAAAACGAGAGCAAAAAACTCCTTCCTCAGTGATTAAAATCATTTGAGAGTGTTTAGAGGCGTCTAGGGTTTGTGAAAAGGTGAAAATGACAAAGTGTGATATTTATGCTAAGCCCACATTCGCCCCTTGCATAGGGTCGAAGGTACCACCTTCGCCCCCTCCACAAGGTCGAATGGACCTAGTTGTTTTCTTGTCCAGGTTCGCCCCCATGCTATGGGTCGAACCAAGATCCATTCCAGGTTCGCCCCCACGCTATGGGTCGAACCAGGACTTATGTTTTCTAGGTTTTCCAGCTTTGTCGTTTTAATGCGTTTAAACCCATCCTAACATATGAACATGCAATTCTAACACATGTTAAGCATATATGAGCACGTATAATCATGTTCACACCTTTGTAGCACGTATTATCATGTTATGTTGCACGTATGCTAATAATCTACATATCATACTTGATTCAGTTCATGTAATTTCACCAACAACGGGACCCAGTACTAGTGTATAACCAAAATGACTCCCAATGATCCTCCAGATCATTGAACCTTGGACAATCCTATCTTAACCCAACTCAACTAACGTAGTTAAGTCCGTTTATAAATATTTCTCGCTAAGGTAGACTTATTTTTACCAAAATGTTTAAGCCAAACATGCTGGGTGTCACATGTAACACTTATGGACTAGGGGCTTCTGTACCACTATCCACGTGCGTCACACGCTGTATGTGTCAGAAAATGTTCGTTTGTTATTTAGGTGACTATGTTTAGTCTGTTTTTGGGTAAAACATGTACTTTGTCTTACAAATGTTACCAAGTGTTGTGTATGTCACATTTATGTAAGCCTAGGGTGGCATATGGACACATTTTTGGATAATCTTGTATAAAAACGACTTGTTTAGGTGTTTTGCCTTTATATATACTCGCATACCCTATTTTTTTCAAGAAAACTCTCGTGTTAAGCTTGTTAACACATGTTTTTATTGCTCTTAACACATGTTTATAAATCTAACCATATTGTATGTTGTAAAATAAGGTGAAATAGACTACTTTTGGGCCGAGTCTTGGCCTCATACACGCACGCATACACTTGTATGTATGTGTGTGTGCATCGTTTATGTCCATACGTGTGTGTTTCAAGGTGTATTTACCATTGTACGTATATATGTATACATAGGCTAATCATTGAGCTTTTTAACACAAAATTGAGTGTCTAAGTTAGTTTAACTTGAAAGATTGCTTGCTAAAGGAGTGTACGAGTGTGTGTGTGTGTGCTTCGGGTGACCATTACATGTAACCGAAGTGTATAAAGAAAGGAAAATGGTTCGAGTGTGATACCTCACGCGTATATGTCCAAAAAGATAAAAGAAAATAAGCTAACTTCCTTCCAACAAAGCTTCTAGATGTTAAATGAGAACTTGGGACTCCTATGTGGTGGTGAGGCTTGATCAAAACAAAACCCCTTGTGGGTCTTGGGCTTCGGCCGATGGGAAACAAAGGAAAAGAGAGGAGAGTTCAAGTGTTAGTGAGTTGTGAGGAGTTGTGGTGTGATTCTCATGTTTCTCTTGGGTCCTATATATAGCCGAATTGTGGGAGGGAAACCATGGTCTCATTGGTTCACAATTGGGGAAGGTCAACTCTTTGTTTTCTTGGTGTGCATTCTTCTAGACTTCTTGTAAGGGTAAGGTGTTGACTTGGGTTTTTGGCTTGGCTTGTAGGGTGGTGTAGTGTGATATCCGTCACCCTCGTCTTTCATCTAATTGACAATAATAGTCCTTCAAATATTTCCATTATAGTCCCTGTAAGTTTCGTCGTTTTCAAATTTAATTTTAGAGCAAACTAAAAATTTATCATTTATATCTATTATGAATCGGGTATACGTTCTAATCAAATGCGTATGTTGAAACGTTATTCGGAATGGATTCTATAAAAATCTCAAGTTTTATAAAGTTTTAAAAACATTTAGGGTTAATCTGGTTAACTTGGTTAAGTTTTATAAAGGAAAAGTTAACCAAGTCATAAAATAAACTAACTTAGTTATGCTTGAGGGACCAAAAGTGACAATGCACAAAAGTATTAAAAATCAAAACTCTTCCCCCCTGCTACTCGGTTTTCCGGTCAGTCTACTCGCCGGACCGGTGAGATTTTCGGCGACCCATAAACCCATTCTTAAAGAGACTTCAACTCGTTTTTAATAAATGTAAATGTTTCTCCACGCATTGTAACGTATTTCCCTCAATAATATCAAGCAATAAACGAGTTTTAATTGGAATTATGAGTTTGTAACCGACCGGACTTGAAAGTTAGTCAAAACGTTCGTTTTACTTAACCAATCTATAAATTGGTTATATCAAATCAGTCACAACTGGTACGTGACATAAACCCACAGAAAATTATACCTAAATCGCGTCCAAAAACCTGTGTAATCGGATCTACGTACTCGCTTTCATGTAGCCTCTATTCGAAGAACAAACGCTATTGTAAGTTCATGTTTATCATGCCATTTTACTTAGTATCGTCCTTGGATCAAAAGCCTTCTATTACAGAGTTCTAATCTTGCCTAAATCGTAGTATTGAAGTTCTAGGGTTAGGGTTTATGTGTAGGTTAGTTTGGGGAAATTATTTCTCATCATCATGAACTGAGATAAAATGATTGGTTCAGAAAACAATTATTTTTATTGATTTTCCTATTTTTAGTCATTTAAACATGATTTAAATTCATTAAATCAGTTTTAAATACAAATAAATTGATAAAAATTATGAAAAATTTATTTTAATCATTTTTCATCAGACTTTATTTATTTCTCACAAAAATAATATTTTTGGATCATATCTTGTATTTTTAATCTTATTTATGTTTAATTAGACATAATTAATCATTTATTTATTTATGCTATTTAACATCTATTTTATAAATAGTTTTTCTTATAAAATAAAGATATTCTTATGTTTGAAAATCTTATTTCTCATTTGTTTGGATCATTGTGCAACTCATAAATATTTATTTAAACAATTATGATTCTTGTATTTATTTACAAGTAATTAACTAAAATTATTTTGTCTTAATTATTCAAACATATTTGTATCTAAATATTCAATTGGTAATAATTATATTAGCTGAATCACATTTACAAACTTTGATACATTATTTTTTACATACAACTTTTACATTAATGCGATTTATCATAAAAACTCTAATTCCCCAAATCGACTTAGCAAACCCTAATGCCTTAGAACTCTAGATACCTTAGACTTCTTAGACATTTCCTTATTAGTACTCTTATACATTATAGGTTGGATTCTTCGGAATTCCCATTGCTTAGCTCACTACCGCTTAAGTTGGATTTTGATTGCTTTCGCAAACTGTGAGTATATCTTTCCCCTTTTTCATGTTTTACACTTTTGGGGTGACTCATGTACGCTTATTACTTCACTCACTTAATCATGCTTAAGTCTATATTCACAATCGCAATTCTTGAATGTGTTTTACGTGTTGATCGCTGATAGTGTGTATCTATGACCTTAATCATTAACCCGGTGTGGGCCTAGCATAGCAATAAATAGTACTTGACTATTGTTATATGTAAACTACTTGCTTTGTCGCATACTATATATAATCATACTATTGGGCGACTACTATACATATATATACTAGATATCCCATTATTCTTGGATATCATTTCTACTCTAAAGGTTTGATTTTGGGTGACATTTGTACATAACTTGAACACAAAATTGTAGACAATATAACACGTGAATTGCGAAACTCTTTTCCCACTATATTTATTCAAACAGGGTATGCTCACCAATACATTTTTGTATTGACAAAATTATTTTCGTACATGTTTCAGGTTATTTTGAGATGCATTCTTTAAGCTTTTGGATTCATATTTAGATTTTGATTCATTGTATTTCAGTTTAAATAGTTAGTTTGAATCATTGTATCTTTGTTTTCTCATGTAATAAATTATTCAATCAATGTATCAATATTTACACTTTTAGTCCATGAGCTATTAAACAATCGTCACTACGTGACACCTCGATGTTTCCGCCATCGGTTGGGGTGTTACACGTAGGAGCCGAAACTTATGGGGAAAGAGCAAAGTGTTTTGGGCAAGCTTGACAATGTGGGAATGATCAAATGTTTTATGTTTTTTCCATTCTAATGCAAGTGGTTGACTAGTGTCTTAGGAGATTGTGTGCACACCTCTTCGTTGACTCTTGGAGGCCGAAAAACAATGAGACAAAATGTGTTTTTGTGGTAAGTCAACTTATTCTTGAGGTCCATGTGAATTGTATTGTTGCCATGTTAGTATAAAGCATAGATGTGTGGTTTGTTATGGATAAGAATGGTGAGTGTATATGTGTCGTGTGTGTATATATATATGTGTGTGTGATGTGTGTGTAGGCTGTATGTATGTGTGTATGTGTGTGTGGGTAAGGAGAGTTGTTAATTCCCAATGTATTCTCATGTGTGTAAATTGACTCCTACATAGTGTTCTAGATGGTTTTAGGAAGTCAAGTTGTGTAAGAATAAGCTAATGTGTGTCCCTCATTCCACTTTGGTGTTTTCATGGGGAATTGAAGTGCAAAGCATGGAAATCTTGGTGATGTGTATGTATGTGTGCTCGTGAATACACATCTATATAATTTGGTTTTTGTTACATATTAACTTGTCTATGAATGTATATATGTATTTGTATTAGAATTAATACCCTTGTACACAAGTTAATTTGAGTTTAATTGTCTTTGTTGGACTATGCATATGGATAGTTCATGTAGATGAACATTGTTTGTTTTTGTTCTTTTCGAGGCAACAAGTTGGAATTCTTGTTTAATTGCATGGATTTTCTAAAATCTATCATGATTTATAGGACTAACTGATGCCTTGAACTAACTAATGGGTCTACTATTAGACTATATGCCTTGAGATTGACCCGTTGGAACCCTGTATAGCCCAACTATATAGCAAATGATGACGTGTAATGCCATGAACATTGTAAGCATGTAGCTAAGTGTACGGATATGACCTGTGATGTCGACGGGTGTCACACCCCCACTCATAGTTAGTCGCTCTAACCGGTTACGTACAAAAGAGTGTTAGTATTATGCTATACATACATTGTCTTTAGTGTACAATGCGTGAGGCACAATAGTCAAGAGGTTTGGTTATGGGACTCATGGTTTGCACAGTAATCATTCGCTTAGCTATCCTATGATTGGTCATACACGAATTACACGAACATTTTACTTAGTACATTTAAACCTGTGAACTCACCAACATTATTGTTGACAAATCATTTATGCATGTTTTTCAGGTAATTAACGATGAGAAGCGGGAACTTGGGAGAGGGGTTCGAGCTGGCACCTAGTGGTACCGTCATGGATTGGGTCTTGTCAGTCATGTGTTATCTCATTGATTGAGTCATGCATTTTCAGACAAATTACTAATTTTAAACAATGTTGTTTTGATTTGAATAATTTATGACATCATCCATAGCTAGATGGTATCTATTTTAAATAAATCTATGTGTTGCTTGAACCATGTGCTTGAAAACCTTTCGAAGTCACATCCCCGTGTTTCTGCCTTGGCGGGGTGTGACGTCAGACACTTGTCGGGGGTTTCATCTATATTTACCATTGGGTTGGGACATAGATGGAAAAACCCCATGTTTGAACTTCATGTATGTTGTTTTGTGTAATGTTTATGACAAGTTACTCTCAGGGCCGGCCCTACTGTGTTAGCAACCTAGGCTAAGGCCTAGGGCCTCCAAAAACTAAGGGCCTCAAAAGTTTAAGTTTTTTTTCGTGTATTACATTTGTCTTGGCCCAAGTAAAAAACAAACAAGTATTGAATGATTGAATCTCTAAAATTTGCGACTTTCAATTGCTATTACCGATTGTCATTGATATTTTTTTTGGTTATCAAGGATGGAAGTTTTACAAGAGGGATTGGATGATATAAAGTTAATCTACTATCTCAACCAAAGTAAATCCTGAGAAAACCATTAAATCAAGCCCAAAAGAAATACATAGTAAATTGTAGATCCACAAAATGGGTTCAAAATTTAAATGGGAAAATGACTTTAATTTGCAATATACCTAATGTGAGTAGATAAAATGAATACGAAATACTTTAATTGATTAATAGTTACCAGAAAGGAGATTGTAATGTTCATCTAGTGTAAGGTGTTTTTTTTTTGTGTGAATTATACAAATTTAAAGGGCTCCCGACTTGTATTTTGCTTAGGGCCTCCAAAAACGTTGGATCGGCTCTAGTTACTCTTTTTCGACATCTAAATGAAATGATCTTTTCTAATTAAATATGGTTTGTGTTAATCTTGACTTTGATATGCTTTCAAGCGTTGCGCCTCGTGTTTCCACCATTAGCGTGGTGTGACGTATATCGTGATTACCATGTGAAACATGAGATAAATGGTTCAAGAGCTCAACGGTCCTCGTACATACATTTCACTGTAACTATTAGCTATCAGTTTAGCTATGGAACACTTAAATAGATCTATTGGATTTGACACCCCACACTTGGTTAGTCGCGTTAACCTTTTACATACAAAAGAGTGCTAGTTTTCTACAACTCTTAAATTGTCTTTATTTTATAATGCGCGAGGCACAATAGTCAAGAGGTTTGGTTATGGGACTCATGTGGGTACAGTACTCATTGTCTTAGCTAGCTTTTATTGGTCACACATGAATTTCACTAACTTTACTTTGCTTACATTTAAACCTGTGAACTCACCAGCTTTATGTTGACAAATCTTTTATGCATGTTTTTCAGGTAATTGATTTGCATGAACAATGGGACTTGAGAACCGGTTTTAGCATGCACTGTGTGATATCATCATTTGTGGGGTCTTTTCTTGAAGAGGTAATTACCAAAACCGTCCCTGTGGTTTGGGCCAATATGCCAGTCCAACCCAAAACTTTAAAAATTGCTTGAACAATCCCTGACTTTTGACAAAATAGGCCAAAACAATCCAATTACTTTACAGGGTTAACTCAACCTCGTTAAGTCAAGGGAAAAATTGTCCATTTGTGTTAAAACTTAGTTAATTGCCAAAACCATCCATATTCTCCTCTTCCTCGTATCCCTGCTCTTCTCTTCCTCACTTACACTCTGTTTCCCCTCCACAACAGTAACCAACTTTGATCTCATTTCTGTTTTGGGTAATACACTAAGGTTTAAACTTTGAATTTAAAGATCCAATTATTAAGCCACCATCAAATTTAAATTCTTAAACGAACCCACCTGTCGAATTCATTGAATATACCATGAATCGAGATTATAAATACATTCACACATGATATTCGACCCATTCTATATAAAACATCTCATAAAAACGTTCAAATCAAGCTCTAGTTAGTCGGTTAAAGTATTGGGTGTCACGAGTCGTATATCGTCCAATTAACCGTCAAAACGATCAGGTTAGTATGACTATGTTATATGGTTAGGATCGGAATTAAGTGCACAATAAAATCCCCATGATTAATTTCGTAATCGGGTTGGATATATGGGTCAATTAATAGATAATAGAAATTAGGGTTCATACTTCGTTTAAATTGGGAACTGGTTGATTTTGTCCTGATGTTTTTATATTATTTGAATCTGCTTTAAACCCAAATGGACACGTAGCTCAGTTGGTTGGGAGTGTTGTGGTTTAAGGGTTGGGTCGGTTGAGGTCTCGAGTTCGATCCAGGCACAAATCGTTTTCTATATAAATCACATTCTGCTGTGGAGGGCATATAAAGAGGAGAACAGGGACGATTTTGGTAATTAACTAAGGTTTAACACAGATGGACAATTTTCCCCCTGACTTAAGGAGGTTGAGTTAACCCCGTTAAGTAATTGGACTGTTTTGGCATATTTCGTCAAAAGTCAGGGACTGTTCAAGCAATTTTTAAAGTTTTGGGCTGGACTGGAAAATTGGTCCAAACCACATGGATGGTTTTGGTAATTAACTCTTTCTTGAACAATTAAACAATTATGGGTATGTTTGGCAGAACTAGCTGGTAGCTGTAGCTTTTTAAATATATTTTGGTGTTTGGCAAAGTAGCTGGATGTCACACCCCGCCTAGGTGGAAACACGAGATGCAACACGAAAGGTTTTCAAGCACAAGATTTGAGCAAACATTCAAATTAACTTAATATTAAAAGTACCAAATTTGTTAAACAACAACAACCATCACAAAATATTGTTTAAAACCGTACACATGACCATAAGTTTTGAAAACACAAAAAGTGACCGTGGTGAATGAATGCCTAATCATATCCCAAGTTCCATCCATAGCTTAGTTACCTGAAAAAACATGCATAAAAACTTTGTCAACATAAAGTTGGTGAGTTCACAAGTTTTGAAATTATTGAAAATGTAGAGTTTAATGAAATCCATTGTGACACCCGTCAAAATCACAGGTCATATCCGTACATTAGTTACACGTACACATTGTGCATGACATTTCATTTTACATGTTTTATTGCAACTGAGCCCTACAGGGCCTCAGCAAGTCAATTTCGATGCTTACAGTCTAGCATTAGGTCCACTAGGAGGAGCAAATTTCAAAACATATAGAATAGCTCATGATAAGCTATAGAGAGATCATACCAAAAACCCTAGTTTAGGAAACTCATACAATGGTACATAACATTTCAATTGTGATTCAATCAAGGACAAAATCAAACAAGGTCTATGCACAAGGATTATCCGAACACAATATCAAAAAATGACTAGTAAGACCACTAGTTAAAAAGCATATATTGTGCACACGATTATATTATGTTGTATTACATAGCCTTGTACAAAGACCCTTCTTGACATCTAATTATAACAAGGGACCAAGTATTTATACAAGATGTATATTAAAATGTTCAAATATATATATATATATATATGTATATACATACATACATACGATGGCATACACATACACACATGGGTGTATTGTGATTTTCAAGGATCAAACTCTTACACTTCAATGAACCATCACTTCAAGTCACCTAGATTCCACCACAATTAGCTAAACATTTGACTTTGTATTCACCCCATGGTAGTTGACTTGCCAAAACTATGTAACCTCCACCTACATACATATATACACGACACACATACACACATGTGTGTAGTCTTTGTGTCTTCCACTCATGCACAAGTCCCTTCACTACATTCTTCCACCAAGATTCTTCCAACAAACTTTAGTCACCTCCATCACATTCCTAGATGCTACACCAAAGAGGAAAGCATCTTATGACACTTAGGAAAGCCTAGTGTTGACATACCATATTTGACATCCAACATATCTCATACAAGATCCTACCAAATCAATCCTAAGACTTCTCTAATCTAGCAAACACCATGATTATCTCATATCAAATCCAAGAAAGTTGACTTAACAATAACCTCCCAACACCCTCATTTTTTCGGCCCCCATTAACCAAGAAGGCATGCATCCATCACTTCCATAATCCTCCCAAAATCTAGCCAAAATCACCTTTATAAGATCCTAAACCAAATAAGGAAAGATGCTCTATTTCACCTTTCCTAGAACATAATGACTTACCATTCACAATTATTATAAATAAGGGCCAAGGTTTAGATGAACAAGTGCACCAAGACAACAAAACACCACCCCTCTACCTCTCCCTCTCTCGGCCGCACTCCACCGCCGTACCCCCTCACCCCACGACACCACCACCACTACAAGCCACCACCCACCTACAAGCCTCTACATATAACCATCAACCTTCAAGGGACTCTGAGGGGTGCAAGGAGCATAACTAAGTTTTACAAGGCCTCTAACTCCCTCTTTTCTTAAGATACTAGGAGGTATAACATTGTTATCTGTAACACCCCAACCGATGGCGGAATCATCGAGGTGTCACGTAGTGACGATTGTTCAAAAGCACATGGTACTTAAATGTAAATATTATTAAATAAACCCAAAAATTGTCTTACAAGAAAATGGAGAATACAAAGTCTTAAATGAAATATAAATAATGAAATAACTGCATAATAAAGCACTAAAAGTTTCTTGATCAAACTGCACCTGAAACATGTACAAAAAAAATAGGTTTGGTCAACATAAGAAATGTTGGTGAGCATTCCTAGTTTTGATATATATAGTAGGTTAAAAGTTATACAATTCAAGTGCAAGCTACGGTGCAATTATGTAAACTATGTATCATACAAATGAGCGAAATCAACCCTGTGACTGTATAATGTACTGTATGAACTGTAGTGTACTTATCCAATAAATGGATAAAAAGCTTAACACTGGCCACGGATTCTCCGATGAAAAAGAGGGAGAATCAATCTAGGCGGGTTGTCAATCCAAATAACGCTATCCAATGTTAAGGTCGGCTTGTACCATGTTAATGATTTCACTAAGTACAAATGTAATCCACATGTAATGTCTAAGCATAAAGCACGTTGTAAGCAATGCACATAGTACTAGAATTGTATTGTAAAAATGTAAACTTGTATTTGAAATTGTAATAGTGTACATGTAACACCCCAAAAATGTATAAAAGCAAAAAGGGGTAGGAATACTCACTGTTTACGTAATAGCTTGTAATTGAACTTGGACAACGAAACGTGAGTTGGAATTATCCCAAAGAATCAACCTAAAGAATTTGATAATAAATAAATTGTTTATTAAAATATAAGAAATTTAATAAATACATAATTAAAAGTCTTTTTGTAAAATTTTAAGTTAAATATAGTCACAACATAAGATTTTGATTATGAAAATAATTTTTATAAAATTATTTTCTTGAGAATAGATTATTTAATCTAATTATTTTAAATTGTCAAGATATGGCTTTAATATCTAAAAATATTAAAATTAAAGAATTTCTGAATTAAAAATTGTATTTCAGTTCTAGATAGTTAGAAATAATTTATATAAAATTTTGGTGCAAAAATATTGAAAAATGAATTTATTATGATTTATTTATGATTAAAACTAACAAAAATTAATTAAAAATATAAAATAAACGGTTTCTCTGAAATAAAAATATTTTCTGGAATGTTTAAGAATATACAAGTTTAGGATAATTTTTGTGAGATTTAATAAAATCGTTTAGATATTTTTATAGAATTTAATAAATATAAATGAACAAACTTGTATTATTTATTATATATATTAAATAAATGATTTTTGTAAAACTAAAAATTGGACTGCAAAGTTTATCCTTGAAAGAACATAAAATGAATTTTGTAGAATTTATAAAATAGTCTTAGCATTTTAAAACGATTTTAAAAAAAATGAAGATAATATAGGTATAAAAGAATAACACCTAAAAAGAAATGATCATGGTGGGACTCGAACCTTGGCCCTTGGCCGGTTCTTAGTTTTCAAGCAACACTGTTTAACCAACTGATCTGTGTGATCAGTTGGTGATAATTTTCATTCTGTAATAATTATATACGTTTGTTTGTAAGTGTTCTTCCCCAAATTCAAATCTATAAACCCTAGAATTTCCAATCAACCTATATACATGATTATAAGCCAATTAATCATGGGGCTTATGATTATGAAGGGTAGATAAACAAAACCCATAACGAAAAGACTTACAAGAAACCCGTAATCGGGTATGAAGCTCGGTCAAACAAGAAAGTAAAACACGACTCTATTCTTTGATTTGCAGGTTGTTTAAACAGAATTGAGAGTGTAGAGAGGTAATTCGGCGAGGTGGGACTGAGATTAAAGGTTCAATTTATAGGCTTACACTCGTATGAATGAATTGGAAAGTTTTGACCCGTGCATTAAACATCACGCGTGATTATGTGAGATTTTGGAAAGAATTGGCTGTTAGACGCGTCATTATGTTCGAATATTATTATTAATACATCAAAACGAGTCAAAATCATTAAAGGTTTACCAATTATAGTGGTCAAGGTAGGTGGTTGATCGGCTGATTCACAGCAGCGATCCAAGGAACAAGGAATAAGGATTTTTTTTTAGGGCTTAAATATAATTAGGATTGAATATGTTCAGATGTGATGGTGTAGCCTGGTTGGTCACGCGCGTGTGGTTGTATCTGCTTCTGCCCGGGTTCGAGTCCTGGGGGAAGCAATGTTTTTCTTTTCTTTTTTTTAAATAGCTAAGGGAAGGGAGGTGTTGGGCTGGACTGCTGTTGGGCCTGTCTGATGGGTTTGGGTTTGCATACTGGGCCGCTGGGCTTCAGATCTGGGCTCAATAATACAAGGGAAGGTTGGGTTGGTCTTGAGTTTAAGTGTGGTTTAGTCTAGACTAACTTTATTATTTATTATCATTATTATTACGATTATACGAACCCGAATGCATCACAGAATATTTTTTTTTAAACGTTCGAGAATAAAGAAAATGTCACGTCTTATTAATTGTGGTATAATTTCGTCCCGAAATTCCTTTCAAGTGGTAGACTCTGGAAAAAGATGAGGATACTTTGACATCATCTGGTCCTCACGCTCCCAAGTAAACTCTGGGCCTCGTTTGGATTCCCAACGAACTTTGACAATAGGAATTCGGCTTCGCTTAAGCGTCTTGACATCTCGATCCATAATCTCCACAGGTTTCTCTATGAAGCGCATCGATTCGTCAATCTGGATATCCTCTAAAGGAACGTGGAGGTTATCTTCAGCCAAACACTTCTTGAGATTGGAAACATGAAACGTTGGATGAACATTATTGAGCTCTGGTGGTAAATCGAGTTTGTAAGCCACCTTCCCAACTCGCTCAAGGATCTTAAAAGGGCCTACGAACCGTAGTGCAAGTTTCCCTTTCTTTCCAAACCGAAATACACCCTTCCAAGGTGAAACCTTGAGAAGTACCATGTCTCCGACTTGAAATTCTAGAGGCTTGCGCCTTTGATCGGCATAGCTCTTCTGTCTGCTTCGAGCAACTTGTAAGTTCTCATGAATGCGAAAAATTTTGTCTGTCGTTTCCTGTATTAGTTCGGGACCGGTGATTTGTGTTTCACCAACCTCGCTCCAACACACAGGGGAACGACATTTGCGACCATAAAGTGCCTCAAACGGTGCCATGTTAATACTGGAATGGTAGCTGTTATTATACGAGAACTCAACCAAGGGTAAGTGCGTGTCCCAATTACCACCAAAGTCGATGATGCACGCTCGAAGCATATCCTCCAATGTTTGGATGGTTCGTTCAGTTTGACCATCCGTCTGTGGGTGATAAGCCGTGCTAAGATTCAGTTGTGTACCAAGTGCGGACTGAAATGTCTGCCAAAAGCGAGAAGTAAACCAGCTATCACGATCGGAAATAATGTCTAGAGGAATACCATGACGGCTGACAATCTCACTGATGTAGATCTTAGCCAGTTTCTCAGCTGTGTAGGTCTCACGAATGGGTAGGAAGTGAGCAGATTTGGTCAAACGATCGACGATAACCCAGATACTGTCATGTCCACGAGTGGTGTGTGGAAGTTTCGTGATGAAGTCCATAGCAATGTTCTCCCACTTCCACACTGGGATTTCTGGTTGCACAAGTAAACCAGATGGACGTTGGTGCTCAGCTTTGACCTTGGAACAAGTAAGGCATTTAGCCACATAAAGAGCTATGTCCTTTTTCATACCGGGCCACCAATACAAAGTACGCAGATCCTGATACATCTTATCTGCACCAGGGTGAATGGAGTAACGAGACTTATGGGACTCGTCCATGAGGAAGGTACGCAGGTTGTCACGATCAGGGATCCAAAGACGGTTCATGAAATAAAGTAAACCATTTTTGGTTTCCAACTGATTTTCGGCTCCACACGACATTTCTTCGTACATGTTGCCCTCAGTAACAGAGACATGTTGGGCTTCAATGATGCGGAGTTTTATATCAGACTGGACCTGAGCACAATAAAGCTGGGCATGACCTTTACGACTAAGAGCATCGGCCACAACATTCGCCTTGCCAGGATGGTAGCGAATCTCGCAGTCGTAGTCGTTTAACAACTCGACCCATCTTCGTTGTCGTATATTCAGATCTTTCTGGTTGAAAAATATGTTGAAGACTCTTGTGGTCAGTGAAGATCACACATTTTGTACCATATAAATAGTGCCGCCAAATCTTAAGTGCGAAAACGACCGCTCCGAGCTCAAGATCATGGGTAGTGTAATTTTTCTCATGGTTTTTCAGTTGTCGTGATGCATATGCTATAACCTTGCCTCGTTGCATGAGAACACAACCAAGACCTTGGTTAGAGGCATCACAGTAAACCACGAAATCCTCATTGCCGTCAGGTAAAGTGAGGATTGGAGCATCACACAGTTTCTGCTTCAAAGTCTGGAATGCTTCTTCCTGACTGGGTCCCCATACATATGGTTTATCCTTATGGGTCAAGGAAGTGAGAGGTAAAGCAATCTTGGAGAAGTTGAGAATAAACCGACGATAGTAACCCGCTAAGCCAAGAAAAGAGCGAATTTCCGTGGGAGACTTGGGTGTAATCCAATTCTTAACAGCCTCAATCTTAGCTAGATCCACGTGTATACCCTTATCACTGATAATGTGTCCCAAAAATTGAACCTCCTTAAGCCAGAATTCACACTTGGAGAATTTGGCATACAGTTGTTCATTCTTCAAAAGACTCAAAATTTGTCTAAGGTGTTGCTCGTGGGCTGATTTGGTTTCAGAGTAAATGAGAATGTCATCGATGAAAACGATTACGAACTTATCCAAGAAGGGTTTGCACACGTGATTCATGAGATCCATGAAGACAGCGGGTGCATTCGTTAGTCCAAAAGGCATAACCATGAACTCGTAATGCCCATAGCGTGTACGGAAAGCTGTCTTTGGAATATCGTCTTCATGGACTCGTAGCTGAGATATCCCGAACGAAGATCGATCTTTGAGAAGCAAGTCGAACCTTGAAGTTGATCAAAGAGGTCATCAATGCGAGGTAGAGGGTACCGGTTTTTAATGGTGAGTTTATTCAGCTCCCGATAATCAATACACATACGGAAAGATCCATCCTTCTTCTTTACAAATAAGACTGGAGCTCCCCAAGGTGATGAACTGGGGCGAATGAAACCCTTGTCTGCCAACTTTTGAAGTTGACTCGCAAGTTCTTGCATCTCGGAAGGTGCAAGGCGGTACGGAGATTTAGCAACGGGCGTAGCACCAGGTACAAGATCAATACGAAATTCAACAGGACGCACCGGTGGAAGTCCGGGCAAGTCATCAGGAAAAACTTCTGGAAACTCACGAACAACAGGAACATCTTGAATACTCTTGTCTTTACCCTTCTTTTCCACAATATGGGCCAAGAAAGCTACGTATTTCTTGCGTAGATATTTCTGTGCTTGAGTGCAAGACATGAGTTTAAGACCACTGGATGGTTTCTCACCATAAACCCGTAAAAAGTCACCCGATGCGAGAGGAAACCGAATAAATTTCTCAAAGCAGACAACTTCGGCATGATGTTTAGAAAGCCAATCCATACCCACGATAACATCAAAGCTTCCCAATTTCATGGGTATAAGATCAATGGTGAAGTCATGTTCGTTAAGGCTAAGAGTACAACCCTAGATGATAGAATCGATTGAGATGGGTTTACCATCCGCGACCTCGACAGTGAAAGGCGCTCCTAATCTAGAGCGAGTGTGAGATAATAAAGGTTCGAATGCTAACGACACAAAACTTTTATCCGCACCAGTATCAAATAAAATTGAAGCATAACGACCATCAAGTAAAAACGTACCATTCACCACATCATTTGCTTCCTGGGCTTCTGCTGCGTTGATGTTGAAAGCCCTACCACGAGCCACTGGGTTTGCTGCACGGTTTGCTGGGACAAGTGCTGGACATTGGTTCCTAAGGTGGTTTGGATCACCACAATTGAAGCAAGCTCGACCATATGCTATAGGTTGTGGGTTTTGGCGAGCTGGTTGAGGGTTGGTTGGTTGAGGGTTAACAGGTTGAGCATTAATTGGTTGAGGTCGAAACATAGATCGACATGTGGCAGCTACATGACCGTACCTACCACAGGTGGTACAGTGGCGACAAGGAAAATTTGCGGGGTGATGGTACTGACAGGTGGCACACTTGGGTAAGTTTCCACTATAAACCTTCTTAATAGGAGGAGCCTGAGCCATTGGAGCCTGGGTTATTGGAGTCTGAGTTACTGGGGCTACAACAGCATAGTTTCTACCCCTGGACTTCCGCTTCCTAGTGTTGGAACCGGTATTGTCTACAGCAACTCTTGATGATTCAGTAGTAGGGGTGGGGGTCTTCTCAGCTGGTTTCTTGGTTCCTTTCCTAACCAAATTTCCCTTTTTGACGTGCTTGTCAGTCAAGGAGGCTGCAAGCTGAATGGCTTCTTCCACCGTAGTGGGTCTGCTTCCAGTGACTACATCTTGAATTAGGTCAGGCAATCCCTCAATATATTTCTCGATTGCTCGAGAAACCGGGGTAACCATGTGTGGAACCAAAATACTGAGCTCATGATATCGAGTGTTGTACGCAAGATTTTCACCACTGTCTTGTTTTAACCCATGGAACTCTTCCTCTAGTTTCCTCATTTCGTTCCTAGGGCAGAATTTGGCGATCATAAGTTCCTTGACCTCAGCCCAAGACAAGGATAGAGCAACATCAGCGCCCCGATTACGCTTTTCACCATTCCACCAGGTCAATGCCCCCTTTTGAAGGACACTGGTAGCATAGCGAACGCGGAGGTTATCAGGACACTCGCTGTTCACGAAGGTACTTTCCATACTTTCAAACCATTGGAGGAGGCCAGTAGCACCCTCCTCCCCAGTAAACTTCGTGGGGTTGCATGAGTTGAAGTGTTTGAATGTACACCGGGATTGAGTTGCACCCTCTGTGTTGGTACTGTTGCTGTTTTGGGTTAACTCACTAACAAGATTTGGAATCACTGCAGCAATTTGCTCAGCGACAAGAGAAGCAAGGCGACGATCAGAACGTTGTCCAGAAGCACGAACAGTGCGTTGGCTAGCATCATGGAGCATACGGCGAGCAGACATCTACAAGGCAGTCAATGAAAAATTATGAGATTAATAAATGTAAGTGTATAATTGCATAAGGATTATGAACACAAGATATTGTATGTGAAATAGAAGTATATCATTTGAAATATTTGTATAACATGTTTGGATTGCCCTTGTCTAGCTATAAAGCCCAACAAGAACGTTGACTTTTCAAAGAAATTGAGCCCAGTGGTGATCAAAGAAGACATGCTTTAGCCTATAAGTGGACACTCACTCCAGGAATCCCCAGGTAAGCATAACAGGTCCGTAAATGGATTTATGCGCTATGCTTGCCTATGCCAGAAAACCCAGTGTACAGGCGTCCACCCTTCCAGATTGCACGTGTCCTTTTTCACACTCATTAAAGTTCAACAACTTTGAAGGAGCAAAAATAAGAGTAGGCATTATGCCTAAGAGTGTCTTCATGAAAGGTACTGCTCCCGCTCCATGATGATGTAGTCTTTCCACTCCTTGTAGGACACCATCTCTATACACCATGATGAAAGATGAGGAGAAATGGAGAAGAAGGGGAAAGATTGAGGAAGGAAAGTGGAGGGTAATGAGGGGAATGATAAATTAGGAAATGTTGTACCTGAAAGTTGAAATTCGGTTATGGTCTAGGCTAAAAGGCATTCTAATAACCTAATTCCCTATAACCATGTCTCTGATACCAATCTGTAACACCCCAACCGATGGCGGAATCATCGAGGTGTCACGTAGTGACGATTGTTCAAAAGCACATGGTACTTAAATGTAAATATTATTAAATAAACCCAAAAATTGTCTTACAAGAAAATGGAGAATACAAAGTCTTAAATGAAATATAAATAATGAAATAACTGCATAATAAAGCACTAAAAGTTTCTTGATCAAACTGCACCTGAAACATGTACAAAAAAAATAGGTTTGGTCAACATAAGAAATGTTGGTGAGCATTCCTAGTTTTGATATATATAGTAGGTTAAAAGTTATACAATTCAAGTGCAAGCTACGGTGCAATTATGTAAACTATGTATCATACAAATGAGCGAAATCAACCCTGTGACTGTATAATGTACTGTATGAACTGTAGTGTACTTATCCAATAAATGGATAAAAAGCTTAACACTGGCCACAGATTCTCCGATGAAAAAGGGGGAGAATCAATCTAGGCGGGTTGTCAATCCAAATAGCGCTATCCAATGTTAAGGTCGGCTTGTACCATGTTAATGATTTCACTAAGTACAAATGTAATCCACATGTAATGTCTAAGCATAAAGCACGTTGTAAGCAATGCACATAGTACTAGAATTGTATTGTAAAAATGTAAACTTGTATTTGAAATTGTAATAGTGTACATGTAACACCCCAAAAATGTATAAAAGCAAAAAGGGGTAGGAATACTCACTGTTTACGTAATAGCTTGTAATTGAACTTGGACAACGAAATGTGAGTTGGAATTATCCCAAAGAATCAACCTAAAGAATTTGATAATAAATAAATTGTTTATTAAAATATAAGAAATTTAATAAATACATAAATAAAAGTCTTTTTGTAAAATTTTAAGTTAAATATAGTCACAACATAAGATTTTGATTATGAAAATAATTTTTATAAAATTATTTTCTTGAGAATAGATTATTTAATCTAATTATTTTAAATTGTCAAGATATGGCTTTAATATCTAAAAATATTAAAATTAAAGAATTTCTGAATTAAAAATTGTATTTCAGTTCTAGATTGTTAGAAATAATTTATATAAAATTTTGGTGCAAAAATATTGAAAAATAAATTTATTATGATTTATTTATGATTAAAACTAACAAAAATTAATTAAAAATATATAATAAATGGTTTCTCTGAAATAAAAATATTTTCTGGAATGTTTAAGAATATACAAGTTTAGGATAATTTTTGTGAGATTTAATAAAATCGTTTAGATATTTTTATAGAATTTAATAAATATAAATGAATAAACTTGTATTATTTATTATATATATTAAATAAATGATTTTTGTAAAACTAAAAATTGGACAGCAAAGTTTATCCTTGAAAGAACATAAAATGAATTTTGTAGAATTTATAAAATAGTCTTAGCATTTTAAAACGATTTTAAAAAAAATGAAGATAATATAGGTATAAAAGAATAACACCCAAAAAGAAATGATCATGGTGGGACTCGAACCTTGGCCCTTGGCCGGTTCTTAGTTTTCAAGCAACACTGTTTAACCAACTGATCTGTGTGATCAGTTGGTGATAATTTTCATTCTGTAATAATTATATACGTTTGTTTGTAAGTGTTCTTCCCCAAATTCAAATCTATAAACCCTAGAATTTCCAATCAACCTATATACATGATTATAAGCCAATTAATCATGGGGCTTATGATTATGAAGGGTAGATAAACAAAACCCATAACGAAAAGACTTACAAGAAACCCGTAATCGGGTATGAAGCTCGGTCAAACAAGAAAGTAAAACACGACTCTATTCTTTGATTTGCAGGTTGTTTAAACAGAATTGAGTGTAGAGAGGTAATTCGGCGAGGTGGGACTGAGATTAAAGGTTCAATTTATAGGCTTACACTCGTATGAATGAATTGGAAAGTTTTGACCCGTGCATTAAACATCACGCGTGATTATGTGAGATTTTGGAAAGAATTGGTTGTTAGCCGCGTCATTATGTTCGAATATTATTATTAATACATCAAAACGAGTCAAAATCATTAAAGGTTTACCAATTATATGTAACATTTCGCATTTAATTATTTGTACGTTACGGATTAAAACGACAAGTCTTATTATTATTATAATTTTTGGAAATATTTTGAACCCCTACACAATGATAATTATTCATACATATATCTATAAAGTTGTAATAGTAATAATAAAAATAATAATAATTATAACATATACTAGATTAAGAATAAATTGATTTTGTGATTTTCTTACCCAACTCGTAGCCCATGTACCAGCCCAAACTGATGACCAAGCCCAAGAACAAACCGGCCCAACTCCCTTCTATCCCTCCCCCTTGACTGTTAAAAAAAAAGAAAAAATGTATGTCTCAGCCGGGTTTCGAACCCGCGCCGAGCCCAACACAAACACACGCTTACACCATCTGGACCACAACCTTTAGTTGGTGTTAACCCAACTATAAATATATATATATATACACTTCTTTCCTCTTTCCCTTTTTCCCCTTCGACGAAACAGCAGCAACAGAAAGGTGATATTTATATTTTCTTTGACCAAATTCCATTGATTAAGCAAATCAAACACACATACAAGGTAAGTCTCGTGATTTCCGGCCTATCCTACATCAAATACAAGTATAATTGCAACCAATTTGACCAAAACAATTGATTGAAACGCGTAGACTTTTTGAAACGAGTCAAACTTTCCAATTATTCAACCTGGACTCCATCACTATAAATTGGATGCTACACAGCAATCATAATTCGCCATTTCATCTCTCTCAACCACTATTTCTTCTTAATTACACGCTATTCTTGTTCCACGATCGTATTTTGACTTTTGGTTTGACTTTCCAATCAAGATCAAATCTGTATTGTAAGTTGTTTTTTTGTTGTGGGTTTTGTTAATCGGCGTGTGCACGACATTAACCACATGATTGATTGGGTTAATGTCGTGTGAATTGATCAATTGAATAATCTAGGGCTCTTAGTTATAATTGGGGAAGAACGATTTCTGCAGACTTTGTTTTATAATTAAAACAGAACCAAGATTATCACCAACCGACCTGTAGAGCAGTTGGTGTGATCCCTTGTCATAAAACATGAACCGGCCAGATGGCCAGGTTCGAGTCCCACAAGCACCATCTTTTTTTTTTAAAGCTTAACTTATATATATATTCATTTATATATTTAAAATTCATTTTAAAATACCAAAACCCTTTTATAAATTCTACAAAAATTATATTATGTTAATCTGATGAAAAAGTTCAACACCCAATTTTTAGTTTTCAAAAATTTATTTATTTAATATATATAATAAATAAATCAAGTTTATTCCATTTTATTTATAAAAATCTATAAAAATATCAAAACGATCTTATTAATTTCCACAAAAATTATTCTAAGTTTTCATAACAAAAAACTTTTCTGAAATGATTTTTATTTCAGAAAAATCATTCATTTAATATTTTTAGTCAATTTTTGTTAGAATTAATCATAATTAAATCATAATAAATTCAATTTTTATTATTTTTGCACCAAAATTTTATACAATTTATTTTCAAATATCTAGAACAGAAATATGATTTTTAAAATAATAATTCTTTAATTTTAGTATTTTTAAATATTAAAGTTAAACTTTTGGCAATTTGTAATAAATAGATTTAATAATCTATTTTAAAGAAAATAATTTTATAAAATTTTTTTTTATACTTTAAACACATTCTTGTGACCATCTTAGATTTAAAATTCATAAAAAGATTTTTGGTTAATTATTTACTAATATTCTCTCAATTATCAAACATTTTTAATAATAATCAAACGAGTGTTTATCCCCAATTCGAAGCCCTAGAACTTATACATTTGTAGACTTGATTGTAACGCCTCGCTATTGCAATAAATTATTATTATTATTATTATTATTATTATTATTATTATTATTATTAATTCTTATAAATGTTCACACGTCTATATACGTCTATTATTAATATATAACGAATATATAGTCCAAATACTCGATTTTAGTTGGTTCATATAAATAAAATACGTGATTCTAATATTTAAACGACTATACGAGTGGGATGTAACGAGAGACACAATTTTAACGGGTTCGTATACGAGGTAATCTTCACCTAACCTACCTAGCTAACCCTAACTATATAAACAACATAATACCTTCTTCCTCCTCATTCAAGCATCCACAACCCTAGCCACCACCATTTAAACCTCTTCTTCTTTCCTGCACATCTTTCTCTAACACAAGTCCACCACTATCACCCCTTTAACCTCCTCCCTTCACCTCTATAGGTGAGTAGCCAACAACCACCACCATACAAGCAGCCGCCTATGACTACCACCATCCGAACCACCACTAAAAACCCACCCATATCCTTCTCTCTGGAGCAGCGGCAGCCACGCAACACACCACCACTCGAACCCTATGGTACGTCGTTTCCTTCCTCCTCTTTCACCCTCAGGAGCGCCGCCAACCAGCATCCGAGCCACCCTTACCATTAATCTCTCTCTGTCCCTCTTCATAACCGGCGGCCGGTCAGGGATTACCCCCAGCGGCACCATTAAACCACGACAACAAGGGATGGCAGTGCACGTGAACCAGAGGTGGGGTTTCGTTTGGCTTTTGTTCCAGATCCGGTAGGTGGTAGCTGGGGTAGATTAGTGATTGGTAGCGGCGGCGCCGCCACCGGTACTCAATGATGGAGCTGCTGTGTCGGGTCCGGCTGGGTTTAGTCCGGTCGGTTGTTATTCCAGCCAGCTCCGGTGTAAACCGGTAACGTACCTTCAGTTTTTTTTTGGTTTCTCTTTTCGGATTTGTGATTCAATCATTTGGGTCCCGGTTTGGGCTTGGTGTCGATTGCCGAGTCGGGAATTAGTTCGGGTCAGGTTGGTTACGGTGCAACAAGAATGGTGAAGTTTGGTTTTGGGTAGTTTGGCCACTGGCCTTAGTTGTGGATGTGTTCTTTTTGAGTCAACAGAAGTCAACTTCGAAACAAAGCTGGTCAACGCGGGTTACGAGGCGAGTACGTGTCGGTTCGCAAACTTATTCACGGAAGGTATAACACGCCGCGCATTTAGTTATTAATCTTTCTGTTTATATCATATATCTATTTAAACATGGTATTATTAAATGTATAACCGAACCGAACCAACTTGTGAACGAAGATATTTCATTTTTATCTTAGACTAACCACTTGGCGACTAACTTACGTTATGAACATTGTTATTTGAAGTATAAAAATGTCAAACTACATATATACAAAATAACGCTTATCAAAATATAAACTCGTATTCATTAATATCTCAATAAATTAAACCATTTGCCGTGTATAGATAGGCTTAGTTAAAATGTACTGCATTTTGTGAAATTTGACAATTGATGTTTGAGGTAGAATAGACGACTTGTGTTGTCTGGTTTCTTACAAAAACAGAGGAAACTCTGCCCAAATTTTATAAAACATAAGAAACAAATAGGCCTCCCAAGTTTATAGTTATGAGTAGACGAGATTATGTTTTTACAATGAATTCTAACTTTCAAGTCTTATGTCGTTAAAAAAAAAAAATGAAATATTTATATTTATTAATAACTACATAATATGATTCAATCTGCGAAACGAGTTAACTTTTCAGTCGAGCCACGCAAATATTATTTACATTAACCAAAATGTTGTTTTAGCGATAATTTCAAGTTATAACTTCGAATACCATATTAAAGCATTTATCTCAAACAACTATACATACGCATATTTTTCCGAGAAACTAAACCAAGTACTATCGGTTCGTTAAGTTATACACACATGGAGACGCGTATTATTTTACAGTACGAGTCTAGGTAGTTGGATAAACTATCTTTAAAACTAAGAAAAACAAAACACGTTTATCTGCATTAGAAATTAAGGCATCGTTATTTGTAATAGGGTACAAGAGTTCAATTAATCCAAGTTCAGACTTGTTGCTACTTGCTAGTACTTGCACAGTGAAATTCAGGTGAGTTTTACATAGCCCCTTTTATTTATCACCATTTTTGGGGTGAAACATGTTATAACATTATCATTGCAATTCAATCATCAATGTGTCTATGTGTTTTCTATGTTGCATTATGTCTTGAGCATGATTAGAGTAAGCACCATTCTAGCATAATCATTAACATTGATCAGCCGACGGTATACATTGATAGATCTATTGGACTGACAATCCCACCCGGATACGTGCCTCCTACAAAGGTTACGTGGGTGTTTGTTATCGCATAACATATTCATTGGGACCATAAGTGTATGGTATGTATCATTTTATAACAGTCAGCAGGGTTGATTATGCACTCGATTTATTTCTAATATGTTCTCACATATGGGCTAGATTAACATGACACATGAATTGCACAACATTTTATTCATTTTATCATCAAAAACCTATGTACTTCTCACCAACTTTTGTTGACCCAAAATATTTTCAAACTTAACATGTTTCAGGTTATAGCTTGCTTGAAGATTAGAGTTAATGCTTGAAGATGTGTATTTAGTATTATTCATTTTGATGTACAAATTCTTGTAGAACAATTGTATGTAATGTAATTAAATCAATTATTGAAATTTATTATTTACCATGAGCTACCGAACAATCATCAATACGTGACATCCCGATGTTTCCGCCATCGGTTGGGGTGTTACAGATTGGTATCAGAGCCATGGTTATAGGGAATTAGGTTATTAGAAAAATAATCTAGTCTATAACCTTAGGACTTTAACCAGTACTTGCTTCAATTACTTGTAGCTCTACCTTATCCTTGTCTCTATCCCTATCCTCATCCTTATTCTTAGCCTAACTTGGTCTTGCCTACTCTCTTTCACTTACTTGCTACAATCCTAACGTGCTTCAAGATTATTAGGGCAAATTCGTTGGGCTTAGACCTGATCTGTTTTGATAAGCCAACATTTCCATTTATTCAGGGTTAGATATTTACAATTTTTGTGTTTCATTTATACCCCCCTCACTCCCGAATAAAATCTAAGTTTTGAATCTCAAAATTTTTACAATTCAAATATATTTTCTTCTTATATAATTCTCTCATTAGCTTAAACTTCATGAATCATTTCTGGGTTTCACAATCCTAATTCATTTTACAAACTTATAATATTACCCATAAGTCTAATTATTTTTAACATCTAACTCAAATCATATGTTTCCCTTTACATCATACATAAATCTATCATCTTTGATGTTTCTGGCCAATTTTATTTTAAACTTCCCCCCCCCCCCTTACATTTTTATTTATGTGTATATATATATGTATATTTTGAAGATACCATCAACCATAAAATTTCATCACATTTGAGATTTTAAAAATCCTTGTTTAAAACTGTAACCTTATAATCTGTGTATAGGAGATACTATAGCACCAAAACTAAAGAGTACTGAATTTTGCCAAACTTTCATCACTTGGGAATTTCACAAACTATAACAAATAAATATATTTTTTTTAAAAAGAGTCTTTTATTTCCACAAACTTATTTGTTAAATTTCAAATTTTATTGAACAGTTTATTGGCGTAGCAAATGATTTACGATAAAAATGTTTTAATCTATTAAGAATGATTTCTTTTATGTAATACTCGAAGCCTATTATACAAAACGTCTGAACAAATTCTTGATTTTTGAAATCCGACATCGTGTTTAAAACCTAAGACTCATCGAAATATTTTGATCTAGATCAATTTAGTTGTACTATTTAATGATTTTTGCTTTACATACAAAACCAAAATTTTGAAAATAAAATCTTTCCCTCCACAGGAACAAAATTTACTCTACAATTTTTCCATTGACACATACTTATTTTAAACTTGTTCGAACTATTACAAATTTTTGGCAAATAAAACAATCATGTTTTCTCACACGCTTGTATCTAACTATTTATTCAAACCCCACGACTATTCTGCATGATCACCTTATTACTTGCGTTTTTTTTGAAACCCTATAAATTAAACCCTTTATCAACCATTTACACGTTCACCATTTCTCACAACTTTGATTATACTTTGAGTTTTCATCATCTCTCAAAATCCAAATTCACATCCTTTACCTCCTCGAACATGAACAAGATCTCCACGATAACCAAACTATTGAAAACTTGAT